>OZ020280.1:5962483-6159743 GCA_963971205.1 Aethes cnicana | reverse complement strand
CTACAAAAAGCAACCGGGTCAATAATAGACTAGTGGTATATGGGGTGCGATAGGTACTTGAGTAAATCTATTTGTAAAGTACATATTAAAGTAAAGCAAGTGCTATTTTACATGTGATAGCGATAACCAGCACTCTACTTACAATTAAAACGAAATATTAGCATTCTCACTCAGTAAGCCTTGGCCTCAGATACGGGGTGGCGCCATGTGTACGCCTTGTTTTGTAACCGTTCCGCCAAGTTTGCATATACAGTTTGCGCTACTTCAACAGTTACTCGGCAGGGCGTTTACAGAATGCTTAAAACCTGCATACCAATACGTTACACATTTACCTTCTTCTTCCAATATTAACAAGACTATTGTTCACACACCTCTCCCACAGCCCACCATATAAACATAACTTTCAATTCTCATCATGATATGTGCAATATGCGCATACCATTACTAATCGCTTGTACAGTGTCTACAAACCAGGTCAAATTTGACTACACCGTCAACATAGAATAAGTAATAACCGATGTACCTAAGTCATTCCTCAAACAACTGCACCATTTGACTAACACAATATATTTGGCAATAAATAACAATCAGAAAGCAGAAAGATTTGCAGAGCATCTAGAACAAATTTTCAAACCATACGAGGACGATTCTCTTTCTTGTGCATTAGATGAAAATATAATACAAGATGAAATGGAAATTAAATTAGTGACTCCCAGAGAAGTCCATAGCGAAATCAAGCGCCTGAGTCAAAAGAAAACTCCCGGGTATGATCTCATTACCGGACAAGTCCTTAGAAACTTGCCTCGCAAGGCAGTAGTGAAACTCACAACCCTTATAAATGCTACGTTTAGACTAAAATACGTACCAGATGTGTGGAAGTTTGCAGAAGTTATTATGATATCCAAACCAGGAAAACCAGCTCATGAAGTAACTTCATACAGACCAATCTCCCTCTTGCCAGTGTTATCTAAATTATTCGAAAAATTATTATTGAAGAGAATGAAACCCATCATAGAAGACAGAAATTTAATTCCTGACTATCAGTTTGGCTTCAGATCAAAGCACTCAACTATAGAACAAATCCATAGAATAACCAATATCATAGAAAAAACTTTAGAAGAAAAAAAAGTCTGTGCTACCGTCTTTCTGGATGTAGCTCAAGCCTTTGACAAGGTGTGGCACGAAGGCCTCTTAAATAAGCTAAAGAAACAACTCCCGAAACAGTTTACAGATATCCTTGAATCATATCTATCAGAAAGAATGTTCCGCATAAAACAAGATGACTCATATTCGGAAATCAAGCTTATAAAAGCTGGGGTTCCGCAGGGTAGTGTATTAGGTCCGGTCCTATACTTATTATACACATGTGATATCCCAGTTCTAGAAAACAACACCATTGCGACCTTTGCAGATGACACAGCTATTATGTCTCTAGGAGTCACACATGAAGAAGCAGTGGAAAAGGCACAGATAGCCATTAATACCATTAATGAGTGGACAAAGAAATGGCGCATAAAACTAAATGAGTCAAAATCAATCCATATAGACTTTACTAATAAAAATAATAAATATCACCCGATATACATAAATAATCACCCGATACCATACGAAAATACGGCTAAATACCTCGGAATGACCTTAGATTCTAAGCTTCGCTGGAAAGCGCATGTTAAAAAGAAACGCGATGAATTAGATCTTCGCTATAGAAAGATGTACTGGCTTCTCGGGAGACACTCAGTTTTGTCAGTGCACAATAAAATATTACTGTACAAACAGGTCCTAATGCCTATATGGACTTATGGTATCCAGCTCTGGGGCTGTACCAGACAAAGTAATATGCAAATCATACAGCGTTTTCAGAATAAAGTACTCAGAGGTATTGTAAACGCGCCCTGGTACATAAGAAACGACGACCTCCATCGGGACCTCGAAGTGGAAACTGTCAGCGATGTTATCAAAAAATATGCCGAAGCTCATGAACACCGGCTTCACCATCACGTGAATGTCGAGGCCATCCAGCTCCTCGATAACACGGACATAGAAAGGAGACTGAAACGGATAAAACCTTTCGAGTTAGTTTAGTGTAGTATTAATTACTTAAGTGCTGCAGTGAGTGAATTATTATTCTATTGAACACAATAACAAAGTGACTTCGCCTTAATAGAGACAGTAAGAAAAGTGTTAATGGACACATTCTTAGTTTACATTTTATTAGCAGTTTATGTCAGACTTAAAATACTTATTAGTCTTAAGACTAGATTGTATTCCAATGAAATGTTTCTTGAAATGTTTCATTCAATAAAAAAAAAAAAAAAAAAATATTTGACTAACACTAAACCATTGATAGAACAGAACAGATTTTTAGTATAAACACTAAACAAGAGCATTCCATACAAATTATGTAAGTATACGCTAACTCGTTAGAGACGTTTGCTTGCGTCAAAACTGACAATTAAGGCACTGAAGGAAGGTCAAGCAGAATCTATTTAGGTATAAAATTGGTTACTGAAGGCAAGCTAGTCTTAATGAGCCAGCTCACCGTTTTACGTTCGCATACTGCCACGTGCTTTGTGTTCAAAGCTGTGCAGTACCAAGTTGTTAGTATGCATGCATACATAGCTTGGATTCATGACTAGTTCTAGCTTGTTTTCGCGTACAATTCCTTAAAGAAAAGTTATTGGCTTGTTTGTGATTTAGGCCCGGTTCCTATATCCACGAAACGCCTCGTTTTGCCTACGGACGGTTGATTTTTGACATTTTTTCCATAGAGAATCTGTCAAATTTTAACCGTCCGTAGGCAAAACGAGGCGTTACGTGGATATAGGAACCGGCCCTAAAAAGTCAATGATCCCATTTTGAAGTTAGAAGGCCACAAAAGATTGTCAAACAGACTTAGCCTAACAATAGCATTATATTTCGAGGTACTCTACCTGGCACCGTTACTTGAAACCAACAAACTTCTTGAATAAAATTACAAATCACTCGATAGTTACAAATTGATAGCCATTACGGTGCAATATTTGGAGTCACGTACTGGTATTTACGCGTTAACCAATACCGACCATTTGCCAATGATGACGGCTTGATTTGAGCCAGTCGCTGACGCGTGCTTGACTCCAGGGGCTCTATTTAAAAAGTTACATAGGGAAAGGGAAATTCCCGCGTCGTGGCGTGGCGTTGAAACTTGAAACCGAACTTTAAGCAGCTAGATATAAAGTACAAGGTAAGCGCCGTCTCCCTTTCCCGATGTAACGTTTTGAATAGAGAGAGCCCCTGGTTACAATGATTGTCTCGGATACTTATAACTGCTTCTTCGCGAGTATTAAAACATTTATCTCTCGGTCAAAATAAATACTGCAGGAGCGAGTTTTAGCTGATCTTAAATCACTTGAAATGTTCATCTACTTATATCGTTTTTGTACAGAATAAAAAATAGAGGACCTAAAATTTAACCCCGTGGAACTCCCAAAGTGTCATATTAGGTCCTTACATATGAAATTGGCGTTTGGCGAACTGGCAACTTTGATTCAAAATATGTGGCGTTCGGCTAGGAATTCCAAATTCAAATTTATTTCAAATTTAAGACCATGTATTTCTGTGTTCGAATTACGAAATTTATTTGTTATCGCGTCATTTGTTTTTCTTTCACATCGTTCTGTTCACAATATGGAGAACTTAAAATATCGCTATATTTACGAATATGAGTTTCACCTCGGCACTAGTGCTGCAGAAACGGCTCGTAGGATTAACAATGCGTATGGGGAAGCTACTGCAAAAGAAAATACGGTACGTTATTGGTTCCAACGTTTCCGTTCTGGAAATTTTGACCTACAGAACAAGCCTCGTGGACGGCCGGAGACACAAGTTGATAACGAAGAATTAAAAGCAATTGTGGAAGCAGATCCATCGCAAACCACGTCAGAGTTAGCGGCAGGCTTCGGTGTGAGTGATAAAACCATTTTGATTCACTTGAAACAAATTGGAAAAGTGAAAAAACTTGAAAAATGGGTACCGCATGAATTGAGCGACGCAAACAAAGAAACACGCGTCGAGTGTTGCGTTTCACTTCTCAACCGGCACAATAATGAAGGCATTTTGAATCGTATCGTTACTTGTGATGAAAAATGGATCTTGTACGACAACCGGAAACGTTCTTCACAATGGTTGAACCCAGGTGAACCAGCCAAATTCTGCCCGAAACGAAAGTTGACTCAGAAAAAGGTACTGGTAAGTGTCTGGTGGACTAGTGCCGGTGTCATCCATTACAGTTTCTTAAGATCTGGGCAAACAATCACGGCTGATGTGTATTGTCAACAATTGCAAACGATGATGGAAAAGCTAGCCATTAAACAATCCAGACTGGTCAATCGATCTAGCCCACTGCTGCTTCAGGACAACGCTCGACCACATACGGCACGTTTGACGGCCGCAAAACTACGGGAGCTGCGACTGGAATGTCTTCGACACCCACCATACTCCCCGGACCTTGCTCCAACTGATTACCATTTTTTTCGGAATTTGGACAACTTCATGCAAGGAAAAAAATTCAATTCTCACGAGGCTGTCCAAACGGCCTTCAAAGATTTTATTGATTCTCGCTCACACACTTTTTTTAGTAAAGGAATCAATGAACTACCTTCGAGATGGCAAAAGTGCATAGATAGCCATGGTACATACTTTGACTAAATAAAAAAATAGTTTCATAAAAAAAAATCGTTTTCATTTCTGCCATATGAAACGCCAATTTCATATGTAAGGACCTAATATTATCTTTGCGTTTCGTGGTTTTATCAAAGCATGAGTGTGAGGTTTTCTGTATTATAATGTACGACGTGAGCACTTCAGCACTTATACATATGCACTGCACACATGCACATTAAAACAATAGCTTGCAATTCATTATATACTCCGAAGAGTACATTTGCCTGATTGTATAGGTACCTAGTTGTATTGACACACTAACTGTCCTAGTACTTATACATTCATAAGAAGCTTACATAGCTTAAATTAAGCCCGATTGAATTGAGCCCTTGTTATCCTTGACATTTCATCACTTTCTAAGCCAATGTGTCAAGCTTGAACTCAAAATGACAAATTCCATACAAACAGCGTGAGTAACTCGCACGTGGATGCTGTGGCTGTTTTGAAACCCGATAGCAGATGCAGATAGCGAGAGAGAAACAAATCACCGTCCATTGATTCAGGTCTGTTAGATAAACATGGTTGTTTTCAATACATTACATCGAGTCAAAGCATTTTCCGAATGTTTTCATTGGCTGTCTTTTTTTGTAGGTATGCAAATTCAATTTTTTTCCTCATTCAACCGTTGGATATCTCTTGTTTTTGATGGAATGGCGGACCAAATCATTGGCAGTTCTACAGTCACGTAAACTATTGCGTTTAAAAAAAAAGGTCGGAATATCAAACTGGCCACAAAACTCAAAACCGAGGAGTATCGAGTAGTTACAAAAAAAAATGCTACCTAAAACAAACGAAGTCGCGATCTTATGTCAAACATCGAACGCTTATTCATTTACTTGTAGAGACTGTGTCGCCAAGTCTGTTTAAGCAGACTGGCTAAAGAGGTCAAGCCGTCTTTAACGGCCGTTCAACGTTGTTTTTGCAATTGGTATCTTTCTGCACGGTCTGCGGTAAACGTGGAAAGAAACAAGCTAAAGTGCCCCGTGAAACCTTCAATGGAATTCCAATGTTTTTGCGTGCGAAGGTTAGCTTAGCTATTAAGTGACAGGCTTATTAATTCTAGCAGGGAAGAGGGTGTTTCAACGTTGGGCGATTCAAAGCTTGCTTTTAGATTTGTTTACTTGAAAATGTTTACATAGTGAGCAATAGGTATCTTCGCGTATTGTCTTTTTCATTCAGTATTAACTAATTTTAACAACATATTTGTAAGTAAAATCTATTTCATTATTATAATAATGATAAGACGAACACACAAAAAAATACAAATGTCTTAATATAAGTATAGTGCAATTTTTATATCATTTTTCTATTTTTCTCACAGTTATAATGACTTCGTAAACTGTTCAACCCACTTAGTAGTAGTATTGCAGCCTATTGAAACTAAGTATAGCGATTTGCATTTTCTTTTAAATCATGCCATTTAGCAATACGTTCTTGCAATTTGTTCTGGCACACACCGTTTTTAATTGCATTGCATTCTTATGCATTAAAAATTGTACATAAGTGCAATAATCTCGCAAATACTTTTACACCGATACAAAATGTGTCTATCTAACTCGTGCAGTTGTAGCTTCGATCAGTTATATATTTATAAAGTAAGTTTGGATATAGGTAAAGAAAACGTTGCTTTCTTAAATATTCCGTTATGATTCGACATTACGTACGTACCGAATTACGCGATGTTAGTAATCGATTATCCACGAGCTGCCAAAACAATCGAGTCGGAATCGGCAAGGAGCCAGGGTTTTCTCGGGTTCAACAAACCTTTCGCAAGACGAAGTTCTCCACGCGCCAGTTGCCAGTCACGGCGCGCGACTTTACCTGAGCTCCTCCATTTTTGGAAACCATAAGCACTTAACTGAACCGCCAGACCTTGGAGTACGCTTCTTATCCGTCAGTTGCAAATTAATGATTTGTCTAGAAAACATGCCCTTGGAACACTGTTTTTACTATTACTCACTGTGGAAACGGTCTTTGTTTTAAAACAATGTATAGGCTAAGTGAAAGTCCAATCACAATACGTGCCGCCATGAGACTCAATGCTGTCCTAGAAATATTAGCAATATCAGAGAATTACGCACATGCTTTTGTTGTTCATATAACGATACTGACAATCATTAATGTCTGCTATAACGCGTTCATTGTAACGTCACGCATTGTATAAACATAACATAACCAGGTTATACAGTGGAGCATGTCAGTCTGTCCTGCACTAAGACCAAAGCGTAAAAACATGCTCTACTAATCACACCATCTACTGTGACAACGTTAACGGTATCTCCTTTCAAGTTACGTCCAAACTGCAGCCATGAAGGACTAATGTTCAAGATTTATAAAAGTAGGTCTATAATCTGGGGCGACTATAGAAAAGTTATTCACCACGCAACCCACGCCGGAGCCGAGTTGCACTGTTAAAACAACAGCTTTACATTGATAAGTTGGTTTCGTAACGAATAACAGGTCGGCTCCAAATATCGATACCACCCGCTAGGTGATACGTAATAAGTAACACCTTTCGAAAAGTTCAGAAACCTGTTCCATGATAACATTTCCGGCTAAACGTTGTGACAAGAGGTTACGATCGGACCTACATTCGCTTATGAATTGTATCGGTGCTTTGTCGTGTCCTATTGATTGAATTATCTTGATTTCTGTAGACTAGTGTATCTCTAATCATATTTTTTAACCTTCTTTTATGATATTATTTGTTAGTTGGTGTATACCACTGGAGTTGCTGAAAATATTCCATTCCAACACTACGACATGATGAGAGGGTCATCTGGTTTAAGCCAGTTTGATGTGACTGTATCGATTATTTTCCAAATAATACTTATGTTGTATTTTGAATGTTCTCGCCCAGAAAAGCCAAACAAAGCATAGAGGATGACCATCTCTAAATTCAGTCTTAAAACACAGTCACTATGACCTTTAGCAAAGTCTATCAGGCGCACCATATGAAAATTCGCTATTGTCCTTTAGAAAACCTTGTATGTCACTTAGACACGCGCAATCGTGCTATGCAAGTAAGCCGTGGAAGGAAATGAGGGCAGGGACCTTGGACCAATCTACCTAATTCGTTTCGATGTTTGTATAACCCATTAGGTAAATCCTACGCTATGATTGTCTGATTTGCTAGACCTGTGTTAGCTTTTATGGTTTCATTAAAACAATATCCTGCTTGGACACTTGGTCAGATACTTACTTTTCGTGACTTGATCTTGATAATTTCGTCTGTATTTATGTACCCAATAACATGACTGCAGCCTTCCAACGTAGTCTAGTCTATAATAACCTTTTTCATTTACTACACGTGCTTCTTTACTTTCTTAGAAATAGCCAAGTCTCCGAAAGGTCAAAAACATAATCGTTATGTAAAGTAATATCTTCGTAGGAACCTGTTTATACGTGATATCATCTTGCTTTTTGTGTACCGCCTCTGTGGTTATTTGATCAACTGCTGAGGCCAAAACCACAATTCGTATCAGGTTTTAGTACCAGGACTTATTTAGAACGTTTGTTTTTCGTTAATTTTACGATAAGTATATGTACTACGTACTACCCATATGACTACAAATGCACATATTTATTAATGACTAGCCTTCGAACTAAGCAACGCCTTGACTTGTTATAAAAACAAAATATCATTGCCAATAGTGCGAATACTCGTTAATTTCTTCATATAAGGAATGATAGTTTAATGATCCTAGTCCTTATAAGGAAAAGGAACGTATCATGTTTAGGTTAGGTATGCAAAACTGAAGTTTTAAGAGCCATTTGAATTTTGTGTAATTTTTAAACTAGGCCTCCCTCTTCTGTTTAGCTAATAAGTGAAATTTTAAGCCCATCACAAAATTAAATTTTAAAAAAATATGAAGATTAATACACGCATTTGTATAGCATCTTATGCAAAGTCTTTTGTATATATATTCCATATCATTAATGTAGGCACTGCTTGTTTAAGACCAAGCTAATGCATCCGTGTGGTATTATTACCTTGACTTTACGAGTACAATACAGATCTCAAGCAATAAATAAGCGTCTACGGGTTATTTATAAACCACGAAACATTTACTCACTCACGACCAAACGCTTCTCAGTTTCCTTGGGTCTGTTTGTACAACTGGTTCGAGCATTTGCAAAATAGGATGCGTTTTGAATTACTAAAGATATAAGGCCTGGATCGGCTCATTACTTGAAGATAAATAAGTAAGTATAAGTAAGTAACACTCTATTGTACAAAAACACAGTAATACAAAATCACAAAACAGAAAAGGGTCAAATGTACAAAGTCGAGCTTATTTATGTGAGGAATTTCTTCCAGCTAACCTTAAACAGAAAAATAAAGGAGAAAACGAAAAGAAATAATAAATAATATAGGCGACAGTGACCACTTACAATCAGGTGGGCCGTCTGCCTGTTTGTCAATCTTTATACTTTAAAAAATACCATTGGAATAATTAGTGAAGCTACCGGAAAATGGACATGAAAAACTTATGACATGACAGTATAATTTTGACGAACTTGCCTTAAGCTGCTGAAAGTTGAAATCTGTGGCGGAAGGGGAGGTACCTCAGTAGTTGGACAAGGCTCTAAAACTTGATAATATTAATTTTGTAAGAAAAGTGTGAGCTTAGGTTCGCAATGGTTTTGTTTAATATTTTGATCCGGTTAGAAGGACCATGAATAATGATTTTATAATGCAATTGAAAATGTATTCGTTACTAAATAATTTCGTACTTGTGGCACATCTGCTTAACATTTGCTGTATACTATGGTGAATTCATAGTTTCTGGGTTTTGATTGGCATGATTGGTATATTATATTCGCATTGTCTGTTCTGACAGTCGTGACTGTCCATAGACAGCAATATCGATATCGATTTGAACTTTGTCTATGTTAGATGTGTGTGTAGGTACAGTACATAAACCGCTTCCACATCCATTGAGCACGAATTTAAGAGTAAAACAATTTGAGCATTCGAGTTCTCACATATTTATTTATTTTCATATATGAAATGAGATACAACAACTACTGCTTTTAAATTCAATTTCTGTATTGCGTTTGAAATGTTTTTCCTAGTGTTATGGTGATTAGTTCATTGACGTGTACACTTTCACTCCAGCTTTTACTGGTTCTGAATCAATCTATTAAATTCTAATAACTTCAATCGTAGTTTATTTACCACTTCCGTTGCATTCATTATGCTAATTGTACTAATAACATTACGCATTATAGGTAATGTGAAACTAGTTCAAATTTTCAATTAACATTCATATGTATCGCTTTCTATGGTAGTAAGATAAGAATGCTTACCAAGTAGAAAAAAAATATTACTGCCTGTTATTGCATGAATTATGTCTGTTTTATTGTTTACATTAAAAAATATCTTGTAAATGGTTTCTACAACGTTAACAGAATTGTTATCTGTCAAATAGATCTTGTTAAGGTAAAGTGGTACTTTGTCGAAGGCTGCAATCAGCCCATAATGACGTTATAATAAGCATTCGCACATATTGAAATGTCAACAGGCACCGGCGCAGCAAGTAAATGTCGAAATTACTGTGCTATAGCTCGATCAGGAATAGAGCAAACCTCGCCATATTGCCATTGCAATTTGGTGTTACCGAGCCGACGCTAGCACCCTCATTCTCAGGACTGCTGAATTTCTGGTCAAGCTTTACACTTATGCATTGCATTTCTATATTAACTGGATATTTTGGGTATTTTCGTTTTTGCGTGTGTGCTCAAAAAAGAGTCCTATGGCGGTTATATAGGTAGGTATATTTCAATCATAATATCTGTTTAACTTCATCATGATTAATGGGTAATAGAAGAATACCTCATGTTATGATCATTTTGTATAATCAAATACGAGGTATGTGAAGTCGGTTTAAAAATATAGGTAGACGATGTATTTATCGATAAAATTAAACATGTTTTGCTGTAACAGTACCTACATAATACCAAGTAATTGTAAGTTGTTTGATTTGCAAGGGAGCTTCAGATAATCACTAAGTCCACATCTCTCTGCTCAGCCGGTGTGAATAGGAAATGAGTTTTTCAAAAGAAAATGGATAGAAAATTATACGGGAGTGATCGCGTACCGTGCAATGCTTGGTCTCAACGTGCCGTTAGATCTTACGTGTACTATACGGTTGTAAACATACCTCTTGAGGGGTAACACTTCCTAACATTTTCCACGTATATATTTTACGAGAGTTAGTAGAAAACAAAATCAGTAACCGTGTAACTAATTTGACGCTTTCATAGTCAATATGGTGCTGTATCAAACTAATAATGTGAAAGTATTTTGATATTACAAACTACAAGTAATCTAGCATCATAAAAATTCACTGTAATGAGATGTGCTTCCCTTGATAATCGTAGTTTATTCTCAAGTATTAATAAAGATTAAACTATTTTCACCTCATTTAGCAACTATATTTATAACAATACAAAAAAATTACGTCATCATAAACATTTGAATAATTATCAAAAACCTGAACCTTGCAAGGGCTCTTATCTTACGTCACAATTCACAATAAAATGGAACGTTTTCAAACTGAGGCTTCGCAACGGCAGATGGGCGCATAGCCCATAGACAATACCGTATAATACTGACTGGCCGTTACGATCTCGCCAATCCCGTCGTGAATAATGACAACACTGAAGTCCCTTTGATGTGTTTATTAATGTAGTATTGTTACGCAAGATACAAGTGCGGTTATGTTGGTACTAGGTACTTATGTTGTTCTGAATCCGCCGGGTGTTGAATTAATTCCTGTACAAGTTGAGAAACTGCTCCGAATACACGTTCGTGCGTATGTAGATTACGTATGTTCTGATAATCTCGATAGTGAACTGTAAGTGCCGATGGCGATGCAATGCACCACATTGTAGTAAATACATTTTATAGCTGCTTATTTAATATTCATATGACGTTACTGTCTAGTAAGATTTACCGTTTCTTAAGAACGATGTACCTACATTAGCCAATGTACGTAGTTATAGTACGCGTAGACACACTGGCTTGAAAGATAAAAAAAAAACTACATTCTTGAGTAGGTCGTTTCTCTTCCTTTGAATATCTTACGAGCTTTGAACGATTTATATGCTCAAGCTTGTGTTGAGCTTGAGCATGTAGGAACGAAGGTACACCACCTACTTGCGCAACTATCGTAGTTCTGCAAGAGATAAGTCGGTGTTGTGCAATATGCATTTAATGATCTTTTGTGGGGGAGATAATGTGTCGTTAAATATGTCTCTTTAAAGTTGCGTAGTTTAAATATTTGAATTGGCACGAAAGTTACTTGCGTAAGTAGAAGGTTAACCAAGCAACTTGGGGGCAATCTAGTTCTAGGCTTAAATATAAAATACATATATTAGGTATAATAATATCTTGGGACATTTTCACAAAAATTGACCTGCGTTTGAGGCTAGCTAGAGCAAAGATATACATACTTATAGAGAATTACATACATATATATCAATACTAAACATCCATGACTCGGTACATGTCTGTGAACTTAGCATATCAATTTCGGGCATCTCACAATCTGATGACAGTTCTAGTAGCATCCCCAATAGTTCTACAGTTCTTGATAGTTATTTTTCATAGTTCTGCTCATTTTCGAAAAATAACGGAACTTTAAAAAATGAGATATAAAAAAGCCTTTGACACCGTCTCTCTCCCCGTTCTTACTAGAAAACTAGAATGTATAGGCATCAGGGGCCCTCCATTGGAACTGCTAAGTGACTACTTACGAAATCGCACCCAAAAAGTCAAAATTGAGGACCATCTAAGTAACATAACGCAAATTAACTATGGTGTCCCCCAGGGGAGTGTCCTTGGCCCCACATTATTCCTGATCTATATAAATGATCTGACAAATCTCAAATTAAGAAATGGAACTATCCAATCGTATGCCGATGACACTGTTGTTGTTTTTGAAGGTGGGTCTTGGGAGTCGGTGTACGAGAGTGCGGAGGATGGGCTCCGCATTGTATCCTCTTGGCTTAGGAATAATCTTCTAACACTTAACATTAATAAAACAAATTTTATATGTTTCACGAAATATGATCGGACACAACCTTCTGGTGACATGACACTAAAAATTCATAATTGTAACTCTAATACAGGTAGCCCCTGTAACTGCATGGAAATCCAGAAAGTAACGACCTCAAAATACCTGGGTGTTACCTTAGATCAACGACTTTCGTGGCATCCCCACATCGAAAACGTAAACTCTAGAATAAGGAAACTCATTTGGATATTTAAGATGCTAAGACACTCGGCTCCTGTGCCACTTCTAAAACAAATTTATGTTGCACTTGCCCAATCTGTTATGAGTTATTGTATCACCGTGTGGGGTGGAGCCACCAAGTCCAAATTTGTCGAGGTTGAAAGAGGGCAACGTTGTCTACTAAAAGTTATGTTTTTTAAACCTTACAGATTTCCAACAGACGAACTTTATACTATTAGTGACCAACTGTCAATGAGGAAACTATACATCTTGCATATTATATTAAAACTACATAAAACTTTAAATTATGATAAATCTCTTCTACAGCGACGACGCAAAACCACAGTTGCCCCCATTTGTATGACAAAATCCGTTTTCGCCAAACGGCAACACAAGTACCAATCTGCACAAATTTACAACAGAGTAAACGAAAAAATCAATATTTACCCACGCCAGCTACATAAGTGTAAAACTGAAGTAACTGAGTTTTTAAAAACACTAAATTACAGTGAAATAGAACAATTAGTATCTAGAGCCAACTACTAACTTATATTCTCTTCTGAAGCCAATATACACGCAATACACACTCACACACAAACACACACATGCGCACACACAAACACACAAACATATGTACACACAAAGCCACACACATGTACACACATACATACACCATCTACATACATATACAACGCATCTCTTTAAATGATGAATACTTACCTGTGAGCTATATGATATATAGCTCAATAGGTTAAGCTAATTGTTATTGAAAATGGGCACCCACCGCTGAACTATTTCGCCATAGATCAGTTTGGTGGGTTCCCCATTAACCTTAATTAGTGCGTATTTCCACCTAAAACTACTTACCCAGTCGTACACTGATTATGTACTAGTACTAGCCTATTAGACTACCAAACCATAGATGGCACCATACCTAACACCTAAGTACTTTCATCAGAATCAAATCAAATCATTTATTCAGCAAATAGGCCACTTTTGGGCACTTTTACACGCCAGAAATGAATTTATCATAACCATACGATTAAACTTAATACAAATAAATATAAGTATATTTGTATCATACCTAAGACTGAATAAAACTGCCTGCCTATTGTTAAATAATAATTTTAAGCTAGATTAATAAGTTTAAAAACACTTAATTATATTAAACAAACATCGGCGTTAAAATCTAAACTCATGCTAGTAAACTCCGGATGTCATCTTATCTAGAGTCTAAGTACATGCATTGTAACCTAAAACGAATACACTAATAAGTTATAAGTAGATATAAGTCTAGCTGCATCTTACCTAAGACAGATTAAGATTGCAACGCCTGCTGCTAAAAATAATTATATAAACGTAGTTTAATATTACTATCACTCATTGTAACACATATTTACACCTGTTATATAATCTAGCCTGTGATGTAAACAAAAAAGATATAAATTGTAAAAATTGTACTTGCATAACAGTCTTACGGCTTAACCGTTCATCTCGCAGTTCACGAAAATATGCACTTAGCAACTCATTACTCTAATAAACCCTTTAATTATATAGCTTATAGTAAACTAAGGATCAGTTATAAGACATATACATATTTAGCAAATTTATATTTTTGAAATATATATATATATATATACATAAATTAATAAATATAAAATAAAATATATATTACATAAAATTAACCTGCCTATTACGAGAAGTAGTACAATATAACTAGTAATTAAGGAAGAGCGGGGCAGCCTAACACAGGTATTTTTATACTTAAAAGGATGCTCCTTTCAATATCGTTGTGTAACCCTACTTATAACAATAAAGACTTTTTCATTTTCATTTTCATTTTCATTTTCATTTTCAGATGCTAACTTCGCGTACCGAAAGTTAGCATCTCAAGAATTTTCGAGTTTTCTCTGCAGTTCTAGTAGCATCCCCAATAGTTCTACAGCCCTCGATAGTTATCTTGAATAGTTCTGCCCGTTTTCGAAAATTAGCGGAAATTAAAAAAATGAGATGCTAACTTCACACTCGGAAACCTAGCATCTCAAGAGTTTTTGAGTTTGTTCGACAGTTCTAGTAGCATCCCCAATAGTTCTACAGTTCCTGATAGTTATTTTCCATAGTTCTGCTCATTTTCGAAAAATAGCGGAAATTTTAAAAATGAGATGCCAACTTCACAATCGTAAACCTAGCATCTCAAGAGTTTTTGAGTTTTTTCGACAGTTCTCGTTGCATCCCCAATAGTTCTACAGTTCCTGATAGTAATTTTCCATAGTTCTGCTCATTTTCGAAAAATACCGGATATTTTAAAAATGAGATGCCAACTTCACAATCGTAAACCTAGCATCTCAAGAATTTTCGAGTTTTCTCTACAGTTCTCGTTGCATCCCCATTAGTTCTACAGTTCCTAATAGTTATTTTCCATAGTTCTGCTCATTTTCGAAAAATAGCGGAAATTTTAAAAATGAGATGCCAACTTCACAATCGTAAACCTAGCATCTCAAGAGTTTTTGAGTTTTTTCGACAGTTCTCGTTGCATCCCCAATAGTTCTACAGTTCCTGATAGTAATTTTCCAAAGTTCTACTAATTTTCGAAAAATACCGGATATTTTAAAAATGAGATGCCAACTTCACAATCGTAAACCTAGCATCTCAAGAATTTTCGAGTTTTCTCTACAGTTCTCGTTGCATCCCCATTAGTTCTACAGTTCCTGATAGTTATTTTCCATAGTTCTGCTCATTTTCGAAAACTACCGGAAATTTTAAAAATGAGATGCCAACTTCACAATAGTAAACCTAGCATCTCACGAGTTTTTGAGTTTTTTCGACAGTTCTCGTTGCATCGCCAATAGTTCTACAGTTCCTGATAGTTATTTTCCATAGTTCTGCTCATTTTCGAAAAATAGCGGAAATTTTAAAGATGAGATGCCAACTTCACATTCGTAAACCTAGCATCTCAAGAGTTTTTGAGTTTTTTCGACAGTTCTCGTTGCATCCCCAATAGTTCTACAGTTCTTGATAGTTATTTTCCATAGTTCTGTTCATTTTCGAAAAATAACGAACTTTAAAAAAACAGATGCGTACTTCGCGTACCAAAAGTTAGCATCTCAGGAATTTTAGAGTTTTCTCTACAGTTCTAGTAGCATCCCCAATAGTTCTACAGTTCTTGATAGTTATTTTTCATAGTTCTGCTCATTTTCGAAAAATAGCGGTAATTTTAAAAATGAGATGCCAACTTCACAATCGTAAACCTAGCATCTCAAGAGTTTTTGAGTTTTTTCGATAGTTCTTGTTACATCCCCAATAGTTCTACAGTTCCTGATAGTTATTTTCCATAGTTCTGCTCATTTTCGAAAAATAGCGGAAATTTTAAAAATGAGATGCCAACTTCACAATCGTAAACCTAGCATCTCAAGAGTTTTTGAGTTTTTTCGACAGTTCTCGTTGCATCCCCAATAGTTCTACAGTTCTTGATAGTTATTTTTCATAGTTCTGCTCATTTTCGAAAAATAGCGGTAATTTTAAAAATGAGATGCCAACTTCACAGTCGTAAACCTAGCATCTCAAGAGTTTTTGAGTTTTTTCGATAGTTTTTGTTGCATCCCCAATAGTTCTACAGTTCCTGATAGTTATTTTCCATAGTTCTGCTCATTTTCGAAAAATAGCGGAAATTTTAAAAATGAGATGCCAACTTCACCATCGTAAACCTAGCATCTCAAGAATTTTTGAGTTTTTTCGACAGTTCTCGTTGCATCCCCAATAGTTCTACAGTTCTTGATAGTTATTTTCCATAGTTCTGTTCATTTTCGAAAAATAACGAACTTTAAAAAAACAGATGCTTACTTCGCGTACCAAAAGTTAGCATCTCAGGAATTTTCGAGTTTTCTCTACAGTTCTCGTTGCATCCCCATTAGTTCTACAGTTCCTGATAGTTATTTTCCATAGTTCTGCTCATTTTCGAAAAATAGCGGAAATTTTAAAAATGAGATGCCAACTTCACAATCGTAAACCTAGCATCTTAAGAGTTTTTGAGTTTTTTCGACAGTTCTCGTTGCATCCCCAATAGTTCTACAGTTCTTGATAGTTATTTTCCATAGTCCTGCTCATTTTCGAAAAATAGCGGAAATTTTAAAAATGAGATGCCAACTTCACAGTCGTAAACCTAGCATCTCAAGAGTTTTTGAGTTTTTTCGATAGTTCTTGTTGCATCCCCAATAGTTCTACAGTTCCTGATAGTTATTTTCCATAGTTCTGCTCATTTTCGAAAAATAGCGGAAATTTTAAAAATGAGATGCCAACTTCACAATCGTAAAATAGCATCTCAAGAGTTTTTGAGTTTTTTCGACAGTTCTCGTTGCATCCCCAATAGTTCTACAGTTCTTGATAGTTATTTTCCATAGTTCTGTTCATTTTCGAAAAATAACGAACTTTAAAAAAACAGATGCTTACTTCGCGTACCAAAAGTTAGCATCTCAGGAATTTTCGAGTTTTCTCTACAGTTCTCGTTGCATCCCCATTAGTTCTACAGTTCCTGATAGTTATTTTCCATAGTTCTGCTCATTTTCGAAAAATAGCGGAAATTTTAAAAATGAGATGCCAACTTCACAATCGTAAACCTAGCATCTTAAGAGTTTTTGAGTTTTTTCGACAGTTCTCGTTGCATCCCCAATAGTTCTACAGTTCTTGATAGTTATTTTCCATAGTCCTGCTCATTTTCGAAAAATAGCGGAAATTTTAAAAATGAGATGCCAACTTCACAATCGTAAACCTAGCATCTCAAGGGTTTTTGAGGTTTTTTGACAGTTCTCGTTGCATCCCCAATAGTTCTACAGTTCCTGATAGTAATTTTCCATAGTTCTGCTCATTTTCGAAAAATACCGGATATTTCAAAAATGAGATGCCAACTTCACAATCGTAAACCTAGCATCTCAAGAATTTCTGAGTTTTTTCGAAAGTTCTTGTTGCATCCCCAATAGTTCTATAGTTCCTGATAGTTATTTTCCATAGTTCTGTTCATTTTCGAAAAATAACGAACTTTAAAAAAATAGACGCTAACTTCGAGTACCAAAAGTTAGCATCTCAAGAATTTTCGAGTTTTCCCTACAGTTCTAGTAGCATTCTCAATAGTTCTACAGTTCTCGATAGTTATCTTGAATAGTTCTGCTCGTTTTCGAAAATTAGCGGAAATTTAAAAAATGAGATGCCAACTTCACTCTCCGAAACCTAGCATCTCGAGAGTTTTCGAGTTTGTTCAACAGTTCTCGTTCCATCCCCAATAGTTCTAAAGTTCTTGAGACTTTCTTGCATAGTTGTGATCGTTTTCGAAAGATAACGAAACTTTAAAAAATTAGACCTCACTTCACAGTCCGACAGGTAGCATCTCAGAAGTTATCGAGTATTTTGCATGAAATACATCCGAAAACACATTATTCTGCCTCTATGAGAACACTCAGCAAGAGCTCCAGCTATAAAATATTAAACACATTTCCACGTTTCATTTCCAGTAAATGCCCGTACGGGAGTCAGAAAAGATGGATTTTAAAGAGTTCCCTTTAGCATCTCAGCAGTTTTCGATAAATACGCCTCCAACATGATTACAATAACTAACTTTCCTATTCTAAACTCGATTTGGAAATATTCGTCACGTAAACTATGTTCCTAATTAAGTATAAATATCTACAAACGAATGTTACTTCTATTTCAGCAGTTCTAGCGATCACTGTCCACATTTGTTGTACCTATCATCTCCAGTAGTTATTTTTAAAAGTTCTTGATATTCATATACATAGGTGTGCCTATTTTATACATATATATCTCAATTCTTTTGCTGGTGAAATCGACTACCACACATAATATTGAACTTGGTTTTCATTTCACAATTATGTTTTGAGGGGATATCATTGCTTTTTGTACAGATATTAACCAATTGTTATGTGGGTACTATATTGAGATCTAACACTAATACAAACTTATTATTTGCGATCGGTGCGGTAGCCGTGTCTACTGCGCCGACCGCAAATGATAAGTTTGTAATAGAAAATTTTCATTCATGACTCATTCATTATCATTAAATTTATTTATTTATTTGAATCATTAAGTAAAAAAAATGATTTTGTATGGGATTCAGTCAGACGTCGCTCGCACCAACAATCCCATATATATATATATTTTTTTACCTACTAAAAAAAAATTAAAAACCTATACATTTTGCTTAGAATCGATAGCCGATGGGTACTGTGGGTTGTGGGTAAATTATCTGCAATACGATCCGACCCACCATGTATAAACCTAACTAATCATCCATCCTTCGTTCTAGCATTATATTCCACTCTGACAATAGTTTGTGTTGTGTATACTAAACTAAAAAACCTAATTAGATTCCAACATACGTCAAAAAAGTGTTGCCATTAAAATGGCATATTAGGTGGATCGGTAAATTCTCACTTCTGAAAATGTTATAGGTAGCTGTTTATTTTATTTATAATATTAAAGGCTACATTTAATTTTCCTTCTTAAATAAAAAATCTTTATTTAAATACTCGTCGCAAAATAATAATAATAATTAATATTTTTTATAGGAGAAAAGTTTAAATTACAATGGCAATAACTCATGGTTTAATAACATTTGGTACCAATTATTATTCTCATAATGTGCGATTACATTTTTAGGAAAAAAACAAACATATTTTTACTTACGTCTTCAAAACTTGACAACTGATCATGTGTGGTAACCTTTATGGTGGATATGGTGGCCAGCGTGAGGATTATAGCCCAATCTCTCTCTCATCTTGAGAGGAGGCCTGTGCCCAGCAGTGGGACGCATGTGGGCTGAATTAATATTATTTATTATTGCGGGTCCCCAGTCAGTTTAAAAAAAATCTTACTAATATTATAAATGTGTAAGCTTGTATGTTTAATACTCAATCACACAAAAACTTTTTAACTGGTTAGGTTAACTAATGCACTGGCTAAATAACTTGTGGGAATAACTTATAGTGTTTTATTTTAACATAATTATTGTACTCGTAGGTACCAAAAGGTTGGTTTTTCCTGAAACGTCACAAAGATGATGACACGTGTAACTGTGACATTCCACCATCTTTGGTAGTTTTTTTGACGTATATTGGAATCTAATTACGTTTTTAAGTTTAGTCGCGAACAGGTCGCACTGTGGCGGCGAGGCCGCGAGCAGAGAGCTGTAAAAGGGCGCGTGCCGGTAGAGCTGTGTGCGCGCCGCCGGCACGGGGGCGCAAACAGCGCGGGCCGGAGTCGCTTGTATTGTAGGTACCTACTATTACTTATTCTGTGCTTGTGGCAGTACTCGTTGGGTACATAAAGTTACAACAGTTTTTCTAAAATTCTTGTACCGTCAATCTTGTTTCGAACTAAAGTGTAATACTAATAAGTAATCGGAAATATCAAGTTTTTTTTATTTTTTCCTACGCTTACCTACACACAATTATCGAGCTGGATTCCAAATTTCATCCTTCTAGGTTACCTGGAAGTGGGTTAGATTTAGGTACTATATGTCAGTCAGTCAGTTCTAAAATTTACGAATTTTTGACCCTCATATCTTTATAACCGTTTGAGCAAGCTTCATGAAATTTGGGCTTCTATACATATCCTTATGGATATAATTGAACACGCGTAGTTTTGTGTGTTTACGTTAAAGAGGTAATGAGGTAGGTATAGAAGGGTCAAAACTGGCACCAAGTGGCTCGTGTAATATTTCGCTTGGCGCTGGCTAGCCAGTTCTTTTGCTTGAACTTGGCTTGACTAGTACCTACTACCGCGACACCGGCACGTCAAATATGTTCTGCCGTAATATTAATACCTACCTACTGCTGCAGCCTATTTGCGTCCCACTGCTGGGCACAGGCCTCCTCTCATCACGAGAGGGTTTGGGCTATAGTCCCCACGCGGGCCCAGTGCGGATTGGGGACTTCACACACATCTTTGAATTACTTCGCAGATGCGTGCAGGTTTCCTCACGATGTTTTCCTTCACCGAAAAGCTCTGTGGTAAATTCAAATTGAATTTCGCACATTAAGTAAACTTAGAGGTGCGAGCCGGAATCGAACCCCCGACCCTCTGCATGAGAGGCGGTAGGTCGAACCACTAGGCCACCACGGCTTCCTACCTAATACCTACCTAATGCAAATTAAATCATTTGCGCATTACAAATGTCATCTATAGGTACCTACTTAGGACATTAGATTTTGATTTTATTTAGATTTGGTCCGCCAGTCAAAATGAAAACAGGCGGGGGCTTTTAAACTTAGTGCGCATTAAGTAGGTTCCTACCTAGGACCTAGACCTGGGCGAATCTTTGGTGAAAAGAAAATAGTTAAAGCCGAGTTTTCTCAGATATGACACCTAGCTAGATAGACTTGTCGCCCCCGTAATTTCCTGTACCCCAAATTTCGTCCAAATCGTTACAGCCGTTTTGGAGATGGATTGGAAAAATAAGGAAATAGGTAAGTAGGTAAATAGAAATCCTATAGTTACAAGTTTTAATTACCGTTCAAAGTAGGTAGTATACCTGGGCGACCGAGCTTTGATCGGGTGAAAATAGCTAAAACTGAGTTTTCTCAGATATGAGTATTCGAGCCCTAGCTAACGGCTTGGCCACAAGCACGCCACGCCACAAGCCACAACTTCGCGCGAAGGCGGCAGCGGCGAGCGTTTTACTGACACATTGCGCGCTACGGTTGCTAACCGATGCGCGGCGGGCGTCAAGATCGCGTAATGTGTTTATGTGTCCATAAAACACATGCCGCTGCCGCCCGTCAAGTACCTAAGAGACATGATTATTGGTTAGGTTATGTTGTATTGTTGTGGCCTATGTTGAAAAATAGTTGAAGCTATGGAGGCGTGGCTTAGTCGCGCGCGTCCCGCGCGGGGCGTGCTCCCCCCGAGTGTTCCCGCGAAATTCAAAACACCTACACTAATTCTGATTTTGCGCTAGTTTGGTAAATAAAGTAGATTTAAATATCGAAGTCATTACTTTCGGATTCAATACAAAGTACGAAACAAATAACAAATTTATATATACCTACACAAACATTAGAAGCGAATATTTTATTTTTTTCATTTTAGTGGGATATAAAATTAATTCATTAATTTAAATTTAATATCTGTGATTAACAGGGATCGGAAATTCGGATACACATTTACCCAGAGTTTGACCGCGTGAACGGTATGGGGCCGGACTCAATTTAATGTTCCTATAAAAAAGTCCCGGGAATCCCGGAATTTCGAAATTTAGTGTATGCCTTGGTAGGTATACAGTCATAGTTATGAACTAAACATGTTTAAGTATTTTAAGTGTAGGACCCAATTATGAAAAAGTCTTCAAATAACTAATTTGTCATTTAATTACGTTCTTTTCATATTTTATTTGTTTACACTATATCACTGTCTCTTTTTCATCATAAATAGGTACTCTTGCACTTTCATTCTTCTTGTATGTATGTAACTCACTTTTATTATTTATTTACTCTTTAAACAATAATTGTATACCTATTTAGACTAATTTCATTCATTTTCATCAACTATTACTTCGTCTGGCCACAGGTTCTGGCAGAATAATCAGTGTTTTGCTCCTATAGTGGGAGCAAAACGAAAAACTGAGTCGGACCTTTTTGTCCTGCTGCAGCGCACTCATACTTTTTCTTATTTCATTCCTAGGTTAAGTTTTTTAATTGTGAAGTCTGTTTATTTGTGTTCTTTATTATTATTTGTATGTACGATGCGATGTTTTTATGTGTATGTGTGTGTTTGTAGCAACAAATAAATGTTTATCTATCTATCTATCTATCTATCTAATTCCGTGTGACCTATCTCTCTAGGCCATACGTACAACCGGTACTGCCTAAATCTGCATGGCCAGTACCTATACTACTACTACTACTGCCTATTTGATCACGAGAGGGTTTAGGCTATAGTCCCCACGCGGGCCCAGTGCGGATTGGGGACTTCACACACCTATACTAACATAGTCACAAAATAAAGTTGATGTGAGCATCTCAATTACCTTCGTGATTATAAAGATACACGTAGGTACAATGTTTTGTACATTTGCTTGATAGCCCAAATACATACCTATTATTTTATTACCTATTCATATGTGAAAATATTGCAGTTCCAATATTATTACAAAGGTACATATGCGTATTGAGTAGATAACCTCCTTTTTTGAAGTCATTTAATTATTCTCATTACAAAATCTTATTCATTTAAAAAATCAGGTAGATATTGAATATATTCTGTAATTAACAGGAATCAGAAATTCGGATACACATTTACCCAAAGTTTAACCGCGTGAACGGTATGGGGCCGGACTCAGTTTTTATTTGCCTATTAATATTCTCGGCATTTCCGGGATTCGTAAATTTAGTAACCAGGCCTCGAAATAGCTTATTTAGGTATGTATATACATTTATTTATTATAATTACTAGCCGATGCCCGCGAACTTCGTCCCGCGTAGACTTAGAATTTGCGTACCCGATGACACACACAGACTACACATACAGACAATTATAGTTATAGAAGTATTGAAAAATTGGTTTGCCCCGTGGAAAACCCATTCCCGTGGAAATATCGGAATAAAAAGTATCTTATGTTATTGCGGGGCCTCAAACTATCTCCATACCAAATTTCATCCAAATCGGTCCACTCGTTGCGACGTGAAGGAAGAGCAAACAAACAAACACATTTATAATATTAGTATGGATTTTTAGTGTAGGAATTATGAAAATCTTCAAATAACGAATTCCGTGGGACGGTCTACCTCGGCCATACGTACAACCGATATGGCCTAAATGGGCATGTTCTCTAGAATACAAAAAAAAAGTAGTTGTCACCCCCCAAGAGTAAGAGGGGGAGCTACGACGTAACAAAGATGGCGGCTGGGCCTTTTCTACTAGCATTATTTCTTGGTAACTACTGGACCGATTTTATCAAATAAGGTGTCATATGAAAGGTAATATAATGTAGATTGTTTGTTGTCTATATTTAGTCACGCAAAGTTAATATAAAATGAAATATTTATGATAAATAACATTTTTATGAAAATTGCTTGTTTTCTTGCAGAAATAACTCGATAACCACCAGAATTATCAAATTTTAGTTTAATATAAAAGTTATAGCAAACATTTTTAGATTTTTAATGAATTTCAAATTATTACAATCGACCGGTAAATAACGAAGCAATCCAAGAACAGGACCAAAAATGAGAAATAATCCGGAAGAGCTTATTAGCAGTCAGTGAGTTCAAATAATTATATATAATTTTACATTCGGTTCTAGATGATTGAAATGAATTGAGTTTTGTTTTGGATTGGCTTCAAATGGGTTTCCTTAAAGTCATAATTGATAATAATCAATTTACATATATATAATCTGTGTATATAATAGGCAAAGGTGATTGACTGACGTATCAACGCACAGGCCAAACCCTTAAGGATAGAAACTTGAAATTTCGTACACGTATTCCTCTTATTCTTTATTATTCTTCATATATATATATTATTTACAAGGGCTATTCGGGACGGAGACAAATCTAAAAAATCAAAGATCATCGAAATCGGTTCAGCCGTTCTGCAGTTATAAATGGTGTAACTAACACTATACATATTATAAAACAAAGTCCCCCGCCGGGTCTGTCTGTCAGTCTGGATGTTCACGATAAAGTCAAAAACCTTAAATAGTATAATTTAAATAGTAAATAAAGAGACATGTGAGAATTCAATTCAATTCATTCAATTCAATTAATTGTCAAATAATTTAAATAGTAAATAAAGAGACATGTGAGACTATTAGGAAAATAATTATATCATGAATGTTAAATTGTCATTGCATGATTTATTCTAATGTAAATTTAATATTAAACTTAGTTTTAAGATCAAACCTTGCTGCACCCAAATAGGGTCCATGTTTGTACTGACTACTTATTTTCTAAGAGCTATGTAATACCATGGTTGTCAAGGGATAAATGATTACTGATTACTGATTACCACTGAACGGATTTTAATGCAGTTTTCACTAATAGATAGAGTGGTTTCTAATCCAGCATAACTTGGTCTCTGCTACAAAACAATCCATGAAAATCCAGAGTTCTAAGTAAATTGGAAGGTTAAAAACTCGAAACCCTAGCTAGCTCATTTTGTGCTCTTGACACACACTTGACCGTTTCTTTGAAATCATTAAAATCGTATAAACCTGTTTATTCGGTAATTTAGGTCGGTCGGTTGTAATAATTTGAAATTCATTAAAAATCTAGGAATTTTTCTACAACTTTTATAATAGGTAAAATTCGGTAATCCTATTATCTTTGAAAGAAAACAACAAATTTTCATAAAAATGTTAATTTTCATAAATATTTATTTATTTAAACTTTATTGCACACAGAAAACTTAGTGTACAAAAGGCGGACTTAATGCTTCAAGGCATTCTTTACCAGTCAATCTTTAGGCGAATCAGATTATATTTCATTTTCTATTAACTTGATGTGAACAAATATAAGACAAAAAATAATTTATATTATATTACCTTTCATATTTTCATTTTCTGACACTTTGTTTGATAAAATCAATCGATCCAGTAGTTACCGAGAAATAACGCTAGTAGAAAAATCCTGGCCGCCATCTTTGTTACGTCGTAGCTTCCTCCTGGCCGCCATCTGTGTTACGTCGTAGCTTCCCCCTTCATATACACTTAGGAGGTGACAACCACACTTGTATTCTGAAGAACGTGCCGATTTAGGCCATACCGGTCATACGTATCGCCGAGGTAGGTCAGGTCCCACGGAATTCGTTATTTGAAGACTTTTTCATAATTGGGTCCTACACTAAAAATACTTATCTATCTATACTATAATAAAAGAGCAGAACCCGGCGTGTCTGTAGATAGAAAGAAAAGTTCAAAAAAAGGAACAGGGGGTCTAAAGATGTATGGTAGACCACAAAACAGCGATTTTTAGAAATCTTTTCTGTCTGTCCTTTTGTGTCCGAAACTACTGAACCGATTTGAATGCAGTTTTCAAGGGTAGATAGAGCATGAGCAATATATAAGCTATGTTTGATTAAAATCGGATGTCGGAAAGAAAACTTATCGGCAATTTTACATTCCACGCAGACGAAGTCGCGGGCAGGAGCTAGTCATAAATAAATGTATAGAAATACTAAAATAAGCTTTTTTGAGGCGTGGTTACTAAATTTAGAAATCCTGGAAATCCCGGGAATTTTAATAGGCAAATAAAAACTGAGTCCGTCCCCTTACCGTTCACGCGGCCAAACTTTAGGTAAATATCTATCTGAATATCTGTTTTATTTTAATTAATACGATTTTGAAATGAGCATAGTTAACCGACTTCAAAAAAGGAGGCTATCTACTCAATAGGCATATGTACCTATGTAATAATATTGGAACCGCAATATTTTTACACATGGATAGGTAATAAATAATAGGTATTTGGGCTATCAAGCAAATGTACAACAGATTGTACCTACACGTATCTTTATACTCAGGAAGGTAAAAGATGCTCACATCGACTTTATTTTGTGAATAGGTAAGTATAGGTACTGACTTTTCACTACTGTTTAGAGTAATGCAGGGGAAAGAAGGCAGATCTAAGTCGAGATAAACAGGCGAGTCCCAAAGATACCAGCTTGTCAATTGCTGGCTTCCTTCTAAATACATAAATTTCATACCTACTTGATTAGGAAATTACATGGCTACCGAGGCCGCGCACAAAGTCAACCATAAATGATAGGTAAGTATTTTAAACTAAAACGACTAGTTCTCCAGTTCATAATCCATTAGCAATATTGAATGCGGTTACACGAATAAATCGTATAAATAAATAAGAAACTTAATTTTGCTCTCTCATACTACCGGCACTTTGCCGACTTCTTTTTAAACTTTCCCATGCTTACTTCTCTTTATAATCACGAAATATTGATTACATACGAGCGCGATACGGAGCTGGGATTGTCGAGCACAGGTCCTACTGCAGCGAAGGTTTCTGGCCGACTGGCGTAGAGTGATGCGTATATAGGGACCTTGCACGAAAGAAAGAGATGGCAGCGCGCACGTCGGACGAAATAAAACAACGTAAGCGCCAAAGCCGAATTAAATTAATTGTAATTGATATATATATAAATATTGACATCTAGTATGATCAGTCTTTAGTTAATATAGATGTCTAGTTTTTAAGAAAGTCTCGAAGTCCTTTTCTTTGTCGTTAAGAAGCTTCAAGCACATTAAGATAATAGCAGCTGCGACTTCGTGATTTTTTTCTATCGAACAAAATTATCTCAGTCATGTTTTGGCCTTGATCAATCCTTCAAGTATATAATCAATATACACATATCCGAAAATCAGACTCCTAACGTGAGTACTTTACGAGTTCTACGCACCTAAAAATGGGTTTTTTATTTATGTATCCTCTTAAGACTTAAGAGATCATCTGTTACACAAAAAAATACGAGTACCTACTTACATAAATATTACACAATAGGTAGGTAGGTATATAATTATGTTCACAGTTCACACTACTACTACTACTACAGCCTATTTGCTTCCCACTGCTGGGCACAGGCCTCCTCTCATCATGAGAGGGTTTGGGCTATAGTCCCCACGCGGGCCCAGTGCGCATTGGGGACTTCACACACATCTTTGAATTACTTCGCAGATGCGTGCAGGTTTCCTCACGATGTTTTCCTTCGCCACACAGTAAACTTAGAGGTGCGAGTCGGAATCGAACCCACGACCCTCGGCATGAGAGGTAGGTCGAACCACTAGGCTACCACAGCTTTTTTCACACAACGGCAATGAAAACGGGTCTATGTAAGTATAGGATTTTCCATAGGTAAAAAGTGACCTGTTTTCATTGCTGTTGAGGGTAGGTACCTATACAAATGTGTGACAAAACAAACCCTTTAAATAAGTAAGTACCTACTTATAAAATATTTCTTCGAGCTCTCACAGTATCATTAACTTTCTCAAATTTTATTGCTGACTGTACTTTTCCTTGTAAATCCTTCATCTAGCCTTCAAGACGAATAAAACGAGCCCAAACTCGATAGGGTTGTGTTTTTTTACGGAGTTCCGATGGCGACCTTCCAGCTCCATCATCAGATCAGCTCCACGTCATTATAATATTGCATTGTCACGCGATTTACATATTCGTGCAAAACTTCAGCTAAATAGGAAACCGGGAAGTGGATCAAATTCAACTTGCAAGATTTGATTACAGACAGACAGCCAACGGAACAGTTGAAAGTAAAAAAAAAAATTTAAATAAAAAAATAAAACCGACTTCAAATTCCGACAGCCAGTGAAGTTGGTGTCAAGTTTACTATAAGGTAGTCATAGCTCTGGGGCGGTTCACTTGACACCGACTTCACTGGCTGTCGGAATTTGAAGTCGGTTTTATTTTTTTAATTAAAATTTTTTTTCGGCTACAGTTTCCAAACATGTGTACGATGGGACGTAAGTGTCACTGTAGTCTTTGAAAATGATGCCAAAATCATACACATGCTAACAAATTTCGAGGAGTTCCCTCGTTTTGTCATGGATCCCATCATCAGAACTAAACCAAATTATGAAATTAGTTCAAGTTGAAGATACACCTTTCAATTAAAAGAAGAATCAACGAAATCGGTTCACAATTGACGAAGTTATGCGTGGTCATGGTCATACATGAAAAAAAAAAAACAAATATACGCGTCGAATTGAGAACCTCCTCCTTTTTTTTTCGTCGGTTGTTAAAAGTATGTAAGTAATAATAAAGGCTTTTAAAAATAGGTACTGCTATTAGTTTACTTAGACACGGAAATATACAATTTTATAAAAAAACAATAGACACACAAGCTGTCTTGTAACCTTGTAAGCTCACAAACTACCTACTTAGACTAGACAATCTAATCTATCCCTCACGGGCCCCATCGCTACGGGCGCACTGTCGCCCGCCACGCCACCACCACCGCACCGTCTACCAGCAATACTCAACCCGCGGGCCGCTCGCGCTCAGTTATCGGTAGTTGTTAGATGAGAGGATTTTTTGTGCCATTTTGAGCCCAAAAAAACCATGCAGCACTTGTAAGTTCTTAGTAAATTATATTTTAGGTAAAGAGGTTAAAAAATAATTTAAACAATCTTTGGCCATTGTCCCTCGAAAATAATTAAGACAGTGTTAAGTAAATTTTTGCGAATAAAGAGTTCGCATATGCGCGTATATTTTATATTACACATATATTAATAGGTACCTAAAAAAATTAACAATAACTTTGTATGGGAATCCGTGGTGAAGCGAAGTTCACCGGTCCGACTAGTATTTTTTTTTAATTAGTAGGTACAGTGTAAACTCTTTATAACGAAACACAAGGGACCAAGCAGTTTCTATCGTTATAGAGAGTAGAGAGTTATCGTTATATGGAATGAAGAAAGAAAAACAACCAAATTCACGATAATTACGTAGGTAATTATTTTTTTCTTTATCTTTGTCTGTCTGTTAACTTTGCCTGATGTTTTTTGGTATGCCATTACTTGTTTTGTATGTTAGAGACCATCATTTCCAAGAAAATCAAGCCTAATGAGTAATGATGCACGTGTTCAACAATTAACAATAACAAAAGCAAGACGGTTGTTTACAACCTCTCAGGTACGTTGGGACCTTAAAGGGTTAGTCGGCATCTTCTGTAGCTTGATAAGATAACGTCCACAGGTAATAAATATTGTCGGAGTCAAAATATGAACACATTTCTTCGTAATAGAGAATGGTTGTTGCGCTATAAAGTTTTTTAATGCGTGGTTTTTAAGGTAAACCAGCCAAATGGTGCTCATTTCGGAGTTTATCGTTATATAGAATGATGTTATAAAGAGTTTACACTGTATGTATTTTTTTTTCAATCAATAATTTTTAGTAGTATATAGTAAGTAATTAATCCCTAATAAACCATTTTTCATTTTATCTTGCGGCCCGCGGCTCCATAGCTCATAATGTATTTGCGGCCCTTATAAAAATAAGGTTGAGTATGACCTAATCTCTGCTCTTCTCTTCCCGATTCGGCAGGACGGGCGGCAGTTAAATGACATCGTGCGTGTGAGACGGCAATACAATAATTGCGCGCAAGTGACAAAGACATCAGCAGTTTGGCACCGAGAACTTACTCATTTCTTCAAACCAGTTTTTTAGGTACTAATCAAATTGGGTATGATCAAAAAAAATCAATGTTTTTTTTACTATTTTATTACGTATAATAGGCTATTTAGCGATACTAATTTGAAGGATTTTAACTTTGGTTCCGTATTAAATTAAATATTGAATTTTGAAATTCATTGATACTCGTCGGTGAACATTGGAGGCATTGGCTGTATATACAAAGCCACGTCTGACATCAAAGAAAAAAAAACCTGTCAATGTCATTGAAAAATAAACATAACCTACAAATTTACAAAGTGATATTCTTAGATTAATAATCCTCAAGATTTGACATTGAGCGTACCCCGGTAAGGGATAGACGGTATAAATTCCTTTACACATAAAATAAATATTTTCGATTCTGCGCGTCTGGTGGGAATCGTACGAATCGTACATTAGGAGTGGCAAACAAGGCCGCCCCTCCTAATGGTAAGAGGTTACCGTCGCCCATAGACGCTTGCAAGTCTTGCAATTACCAGAGGCATGACTCGCGCGCGCTGCCGACCCTGTAAAAACCTTTTCACTCCCGGTTTGAAAACTAACTGCAGACGGTGATCTCCAGAACTGCCGAAATAGATGAGCATTCGTGTGTAGGTATTTATGATTGAATGATTATGAAATACAGAATTGATTGATTGATGATACAAAAAAAAATAGTTTTCGTGACATGAATATTTCCAAATCGAGTTTAGAATAGGGAAGTTAGTTATTGTAATCATGGTGGAGGCGTATCTATCGAAAACTGCTTAGATGCTAAAGGGAACTCCTGAAAAATAATATTTTTCCTGACTCCCGTACCTACTGGCAAAATGTGAAAATCTCGATTATTATTGTTTTCTAGCTGGAACTCTTGCTGAGTGTTCTCATAGAGGCAGAACTATGTGTTTTCGAAAGTATTTCTTTCAAAATACTCGAAAACTGCTGAGATGCTAGCTTTTCTAGTATGAAGTTAGCATCTCATAAAATTAGATCGTACTTTTTTTTTCAAAATCGGCATATCTATGTTATATCAATATCAAGAACTGTATTACTAATGGAGATGCTACTAGAATTGTGGACATTGGGCGCTAGAACTGCCGAAATAGATGTAGCATTCGTGTGTAGGTATTTATAATACAACCATAGTTTTCGTAACATGAATCTTTCCAAATCAAGTTTGGAATAGGGAAGATCATTATTGTACTCATGTTGGAGGCGTATCAATCGAAATCTGCTGAGATGCTAAAGGGAACTCTAGAAAACTAACATCTTTCCTAACTCCCGTACCGGCATTTGTTACAGAAATGTGAATGTCACGTTTTTTATTATTTTCTAACTGGAACTCTTGCTGAGTGTTCTCGTCTCTACGAGAACTATGTGGTTTCGAACGTATTTCGTGCAAAACACTCGAAAACTGTTGAGATGCTAGCTTACGTTGTGTGAAGTTAGCATCTCATAAAAATTTGGTCGTTCTCTTGTTTATTCAAAAATATTCACACCTATAAGTATGGTATACCTAATGTGCATATGAATATCAAGAACGGTATAACTGCTGGAGATGCTACTAGAACTGTGGCCACTGATCGCTAAAACTGCTGAAACAGATGTAGATAGCATTCGTGTGTAGGTATTTATAATACAAACATAGTTTTAGAATAGAGAAGATAGTTATTGTAATAGTGTTGACGGCGTATCTATCCAAATCTGCTGAGATGCAAATGAGAATTATTGAAAAATACCACCCTTCCTATTATGAAAATGTGAAAATCACGATTTTTATTGTTTTCTAGCTGGAACTCTTGCTGGGGCAGAACTATGTGTTTTCGAACATATTTCTTTCCAAATACTCGAAAATTGCTGAGATGCTAGCTTTTGTAGTGTGAAGTTAGCATCTCGGAAATTTTGATCGTTAATTTTTTTTCAGAAATAGGTTCACCCAATGGTATATGTATATGAATATCAAGGACTGTAAAACTAACATCTTGAGATGATACAATAAATATGGACAGTGATCGCTAGAACTGCTGAAATACATTCGTATCTACGTATGTATAATTAAAAACATTGTTTTCGTGACGTAAATAATTTCCAAATCGAGTTTAGAATAGGAAAGTTAGTTATTGTATAAGCTGGAACTCTTGCCTGAGTGTTCTCATAGAGGCAAAATAATGTATTTTCGGATGTATTTCATGCAAAATACTCGAAAACTCTCGAGATGCTGGGTTTCGGAGAATGAAGTTGGCATCTCATTTTTAAAATTTCCGCTATTTTTCGAAAATGAGCAGGACTATGGAAAATAACTATCAGGAACTGTAGAACTATTGGGGATGCAACGAGAACTGTCGAAAAAACTCAAAAACTCTTGAGATGCTAGGTTTACGATTGTGAAGTTGGCATCTCATTTTTAAAATTTCCGCTATTTTTCGAAAATGAGCAGGACTATGGAAAATAACTATCAAGAACTGTAGAACTATTGGGGATGCAACGAGAACTGTCGAAAAAACTCAAAAACTCTTAAGATGCTAGGTTTACGATTGTGAAGTTGGCATCTCATTTTTAAAATTTCCGCTATTTTTCGAAAATGAGCAGAACTATGGAAAATAACTATCAGGAACTGTAGAACTAATGGGGATGCAACGAGAACTGTAGAGAAAACTCGAAAATTCCTGAGATGCTAACTTTTGGTACGCGAAGTAAGCATCTGTTTTTTTAAAGTTCGTTATTTTTCGAAAATGAACAGAACTATGGAAAATAACTATCAAGAACTGTAGAACTATTGGGGATGCAACGAGAACTGTCGAAAAAACTCAAAAACTCTTGAGATGCTAGGTTTACGATTGTGAAGTTGGCATCTCATTTTTAAAATTTCCGCTATTTTTCGAAAATGAGCAGAACTATGGAAAATAACTATCAGGAACTGTAGAACTATTGGGTATGCAACAAGAACTGTCGAAAAAACTCAAAAACTCTTGAGATGCTAGGTTTACGATTGTGAAGTTGGCATCTCATTTTTAAAATTTCCGCTATTTTTCGAAAATGAGCAGAACTATGGAAAATAACTATCAGGAACTGTAGAACTAATGGGGATGCAACGAGAACTGTCGAAAAAACTCAAAAACTCTTAAGATGCTAGGTTTACGATTGTGAAGTTGGCATCTCATTTTTAAAATTTCCGCTATTTTTCGAAAATGAGCAGAACTATGGAAAATAACTATCAGGAACTGTAGAACTATTGGGTATGCAACAAGAACTATCGAAAAAACTCAAAAACTCTTGAGATGCTAGGTTTACGATTGTGAAGTTGGCATCTCATTTTTAAAATTACCGCTATTTTTCGAAAATGAGCAGAACTATGGAAAATAACTATCAGGAACTGTAGAACTAATGGGGATGCAACGAGAACTGTAGAGAAAACTCGAAAACTCTTAAGATGCTAGGTTTACGATTGTGAAGTTGGCATCTCATTTTTAAAATTTCCGCTATTTTTCGAAAATGAGCAGAACTATGGAAAATAACTATCAGGAACTGTAGAACTAATGGGGATGCAACGAGAACTGTAGAGAAAACTTGAAAATTCCTGAGATGCTAACTTTTGGTACGCGAAGTACGCATCTGTTTTTTTAAAGTTCGTTATTTTTCGAAAATGAACAGAACTATGGAAAATAACTATCAAGAACTGTAGAACTATTGGGGATGCAACGAGAACTGTCGAAAAAACTCAAAAACTCTTGAGATGATAGGTTTACGATTGTGAAGTTGGCATCTCATTTTTAAAATTTCCGCTATTTTTCGAAAATGAGCAGAACTATGGAAAATAACTATCAGGAACTGTAGAACTATTGGGTATGCAACAAGAACTATCGAAAAAACTCAAAAACTCTTGAGATGCTAGGTTTACGATTGTGAAGTTGGCATCTCATTTTTAAAATTTCCGCTATTTTTCGAAAATGAGCAGGACTATGGAAAATAACTATCAAGAACTGTAGAACTATTGGGGATGCAACGAGAACTGTCGAAAAAACTCAAAAACTCTTAAGATGCTAGGTTTACGATTGTGAAGTTGGCATCTCATTTTTAAAATTTCCGCTATTTTTCGAAAATGAGCAGAACTATGGAAAATAACTATCAGGAACTGTAGAACTAATGGGGATGCAACGAGAACTGTAGAGAAAACTCGAAAATTCCTGAGATGCTAACTTTTGGTACGCGAAGTAAGCATCTGTTTTTTTAAAGTTCGTTATTTTTCGAAAATGAACAGAACTATGGAAAATAACTATCAGGAACTGTAGAACTATTGGGTATGCAACAAGAACTGTCGAAAAAACTCAAAAACTCTTGAGATGCTAGGTTTACGATTGTGAAGTTGGCATCTCATTTTTAAAATTTCCGCTATTTTTCGAAAATGAGCAGAACTATGGAAAATAACTATCAGGAACTGTAGAACTAATGGGGATGCAACGAGAACTGTCGAAAAAACTCAAAAACTCTTAAGATGCTAGGTTTACGATTGTGAAGTTGGCATCTCATTTTTAAAATTTCCGCTATTTTTCGAAAATGAGCAGAACTATGGAAAATAACTATCAGGAACTGTAGAACTATTGGGTATGCAACAAGAACTATCGAAAAAACTCAAAAACTCTTGAGATGCTAGGTTTACGATTGTGAAGTTGGCATCTCATTTTTAAAATTACCGCTATTTTTCGAAAATGAGCAGAACTATGGAAAATAACTATCAGGAACTGTAGAACTAATGGGGATGCAACGAGAACTGTAGAGAAAACTCGAAAACTCTTAAGATGCTAGGTTTACGATTGTGAAGTTGGCATCTCATTTTTAAAATTTCCGCTATTTTTCGAAAATGAGCAGAACTATGGAAAATAACTATCAGGAACTGTAGAACTAATGGGGATGCAACGAGAACTGTAGAGAAAACTTGAAAATTCCTGAGATGCTAACTTTTGGTACGCGAAGTACGCATCTGTTTTTTTAAAGTTCGTTATTTTTCGAAAATGAACAGAACTATGGAAAATAACTATCAAGAACTGTAGAACTATTGGGGATGCAACGAGAACTGTCGAAAAAACTCAAAAACTCTTGAGATGATAGGTTTACGATTGTGAAGTTGGCATCTCATTTTTAAAATTTCCGCTATTTTTCGAAAATGAGCAGAACTATGGAAAATAACTATCAGGAACTGTAGAACTATTGGGTATGCAACAAGAACTATCGAAAAAACTCAAAAACTCTTGAGATGCTAGGTTTACGATTGTGAAGTTGGCATCTCATTTTTAAAATTTCCGCTATTTTTCGAAAATGAGCAGGACTATGGAAAATAACTATCAAGAACTGTAGAACTATTGGGGATGCAACGAGAACTGTCGAAAAAACTCAAAAACTCTTAAGATGCTAGGTTTACGATTGTGAAGTTGGCATCTCATTTTTAAAATTTCCGCTATTTTTCGAAAATGAGCAGAACTATGGAAAATAACTATCAGGAACTGTAGAACTAATGGGGATGCAACGAGAACTGTCGAAAAAACTCAAAAACTCTTGAGATGCTAGGTTTACGATTGTGAAGTTGGCATCTCATTTTTAAAATTTCCGCTATTTTTCGAAAATGAGCAGAACTATGGAAAATAACTATCAGGAACTGTAGAACTATTGGGTATGCAACAAGAACTGTCGAAAAAACTCAAAAACTCTTGAGATGCTAGGTTTACGATTGTGAAGTTGGCATCTCATTTTTAAAATTTCCGCTATTTTTCGAAAATGAGCAGAACTATGGAAAATAACTATCAGGAACTGTAGAACTAATGGGGATGCAACGAGAACTGTCGAAAAAACTCAAAAACTCTTAAGATGCTAGGTTTACGATTGTGAAGTTGGCATCTCATTTTTAAAATTTCCGCTATTTTTCGAAAATGAGCAGAACTATGGAAAATAACTATCAGGAACTGTAGAACTATTGGGTATGCAACAAGAACTATCGAAAAAACTCAAAAACTCTTGAGATGCTAGGTTTACGATTGTGAAGTTGGCATCTCATTTTTAAAATTACCGCTATTTTTCGAAAATGAGCAGAACTATGGAAAATAACTATCAGGAACTGTAGAACTAATGGGGATGCAACGAGAACTGTAGAGAAAACTCGAAAACTCTTAAGATGCTAGGTTTACGATTGTGAAGTTGGCATCTCATTTTTAAAATTTCCGCTATTTTTCGAAAATGAGCAGAACTATGGAAAATAACTATCAGGAACTGTAGAACTAATGGGGATGCAACGAGAACTGTAGAGAAAACTTGAAAATTCCTGAGATGCTAACTTTTGGTACGCGAAGTACGCATCTGTTTTTTTAAAGTTCGTTATTTTTCGAAAATGAACAGAACTATGGAAAATAACTATCAAGAACTGTAGAACTATTGGGGATGCAACGAGAACTGTCGAAAAAACTCAAAAACTCTTGAGATGATAGGTTTACGATTGTGAAGTTGGCATCTCATTTTTAAAATTTCCGCTATTTTTCGAAAATGAGCAGAACTATGGAAAATAACTATCAGGAACTGTAGAACTATTGGGTATGCAACAAGAACTATCGAAAAAACTCAAAAACTCTTGAGATGCTAGGTTTACGATTGTGAAGTTGGCATCTCATTTTTAAAATTTCCGCTATTTTTCGAAAATGAGCAGGACTATGGAAAATAACTATCAAGAACTGTAGAACTATTGGGGATGCAACGAGAACTGTCGAAAAAACTCAAAAACTCTTAAGATGCTAGGTTTACGATTGTGAAGTTGGCATCTCATTTTTAAAATTTCCGCTATTTTTCGAAAATGAGCAGAACTATGGAAAATAACTATCAGGAACTGTAGAACTAATGGGGATGCAACGAGAACTGTAGAGAAAACTCGAAAATTCCTGAGATGCTAACTTTTGGTACGCGAAGTAAGCATCTGTTTTTTTAAAGTTCGTTATTTTTCGAAAATGAACAGAACTATGGAAAATAACTATCAAGAACTGTAGAACTATTGGGGATGCAACGAGAACTGTCGAAAAAACTCAAAAACTCTTGAGATGCTAGGTTTACGATTGTGAAGTTGGCATCTCATTTTTAAAATTTCCGCTATTTTTCGAAAATGAGCAGAACTATGGAAAATAACTATCAGGAACTGTAGAACTATTGGGTATGCAACAAGAACTGTCGAAAAAACTCAAAAACTCTTGAGATGCTAGGTTTACGATTGTGAAGTTGGCATCTCATTTTTAAAATTTCCGCTATTTTTCGAAAATGAGCAGAACTATGGAAAATAACTATCAGGAACTGTAGAACTAATGGGGATGCAACGAGAACTGTCGAAAAAACTCAAAAACTCTTAAGATGCTAGGTTTACGATTGTGAAGTTGGCATCTCATTTTTAAAATTTCCGCTATTTTTCGAAAATGAGCAGAACTATGGAAAATAACTATCAGGAACTGTAGAACTATTGGGTATGCAACAAGAACTATCGAAAAAACTCAAAAACTCTTGAGATGCTAGGTTTACGATTGTGAAGTTGGCATCTCATTTTTAAAATTACCGCTATTTTTCGAAAATGAGCAGAACTATGGAAAATAACTATCAGGAACTGTAGAACTAATGGGGATGCAACGAGAACTGTAGAGAAAACTCGAAAACTCTTAAGATGCTAGGTTTACGATTGTGAAGTTGGCATCTCATTTTTAAAATTTCCGCTATTTTTCGAAAATGAGCAGAACTATGGAAAATAACTATCAGGAACTGTAGAACTAATGGGGATGCAACGAGAACTGTAGAGAAAACTTGAAAATTCCTGAGATGCTAACTTTTGGTACGCGAAGTACGCATCTGTTTTTTTAAAGTTCGTTATTTTTCGAAAATGAACAGAACTATGGAAAATAACTATCAAGAACTGTAGAACTATTGGGGATGCAACGAGAACTGTCGAAAAAACTCAAAAACTCTTGAGATGATAGGTTTACGATTGTGAAGTTGGCATCTCATTTTTAAAATTTCCGCTATTTTTCGAAAATGAGCAGAACTATGGAAAATAACTATCAGGAACTGTAGAACTATTGGGTATGCAACAAGAACTATCGAAAAAACTCAAAAACTCTTGAGATGCTAGGTTTACGATTGTGAAGTTGGCATCTCATTTTTAAAATTTCCGCTATTTTTCGAAAATGAGCAGGACTATGGAAAATAACTATCAAGAACTGTAGAACTATTGGGGATGCAACGAGAACTGTCGAAAAAACTCAAAAACTCTTAAGATGCTAGGTTTACGATTGTGAAGTTGGCATCTCATTTTTAAAATTTCCGCTATTTTTCGAAAATGAGCAGAACTATGGAAAATAACTATCAGGAACTGTAGAACTAATGGGGATGCAACGAGAACTGTAGAGAAAACTCGAAAATTCCTGAGATGCTAACTTTTGGTACGCGAAGTAAGCATCTGTTTTTTTAAAGTTCGTTATTTTTCGAAAATGAACAGAACTATGGAAAATAACTATCAAGAACTGTAGAACTATTGGGGATGCAACGAGAACTGTCGAAAAAACTCAAAAACTCTTGAGATGCTAGGTTTACGATTGTGAAGTTGGCATCTCATTTTTAAAATTTCCGCTATTTTTCGAAAATGAGCAGAACTATGGAAAATAACTATCAGGAACTGTAGAACTATTGGGTATGCAACAAGAACTATCGAAAAAACTCAAAAACTCTTGAGATGCTAGGTTTACGATTGTGAAGTTGGCATCTCATTTTTAAAATTACCGCTATTTTTCGAAAATGAGCAGAACTATGAAAAATAACTATCAAGAACTGTAGAACTATTGGGGATGCTACTAGAACTGTAGAGAAAACTCTAAAATTCCTGAGATGCTAACTTTTGGTACGCGAAGTACGCATCTGTTTTTTTAAAGTTCGTTATTTTTCGAAAATGAACAGAACTATGGAAAATAACTATCAAGAACTGTAGAACTATTGGGGATGCAACGAGAACTGTCGAAAACACTCAAAAACTCTTGAGATGCTAGGTTTACGAATGTGAAGTTGGCATCTCATCTTTAAAATTTCCGCTATTTTACGAAAATGAGCAGAACTATGGAAAATAACTATCAGGAACTGTAGAACTATTGGCGATGCAACGAGAACTGTCGAAAAAACTCAAAAACTCGTGAGATGCTAGGTTTACGATTGTGAAGTTGGCATCTCATTTTTAAAATTTCCGCTATTTTTCGAAAATGAGCTGAACTATGGAAAATAACTATCAGGAACTGTAGAACTATTGGGGATGCAACGAGAACTGTCGAAAAAACTCAAAAACTCTTGAGATGCTAGGTTTACGATTGTGAAGTTGGCATCTCATTTTTAAAATTTCCGCTATTTTTCGAAAATGAGCAGAACTATGGAAAATAACTATTAGGAACTGTAGAACTAATGGGGATGCAACGAGAACTGTAGAGAAAACTCGAAAATTCTTGAGATGCTAGGTTTACGATTGTGAAGTTGGCATCTCATTTTTAAAATATCCGGTATTTTTCGAAAATGAGCAGAACTATGGAAAATTACTATCAGGAACTGTAGAACTATTGGGGATGCAACGAGAACTGTCGAAAAAACTCAAAAACTCTTGAGATGCTAGGTTTACGATTGTGAAGTTGGCATCTCATTTTTAAAATTTCCGCTATTTTTCGAAAATGAGCAGAACTATGGAAAATAACTATCAGGAACTGTAGAACTATTGGGGATGCTACTAGAACTGTCGAACAAACTCAAAAACTCTTGAGATGCTAGGTTTCCGAGTGTGAAGTTAGCATCTCATTTTTTAAATTTCCGCTAATTTTCGAAAACGGGCAGAACTATTCAAGATAACTATCGAGGGCTGTAGAACTATTGGGGATGCTACTAGAGCTGCAGAGAAAACTCGAAAATTCTTGAGATGCTAACTTTCGGTACGCGAAGTTAGCATCTCATTTTTTAAAGTTCCGTTATTTTTCGAAAATGAGCAGAACTATGAAAAATAACTATCAAGAACTGTAGAACTATTGGGGATGCTACTAGAACTGTCATCAGATTGTGAGATGCCCGAAATTGATATGCTAAGTTCACAGACATACTCGGTACTTATAACAATTTTCTTCCTTATGACACGATACTCTCTCTTTTTTATAACGTCATCAACTCATCATCTTCAACGTCAGACGTATTGATGTCGCATCATTCAGCAATGACCAGGCTTCTTACGACCTTGAAGATTTTAACGACAGTTTGATGTGGAAAATCAACTAAGTAAAGTTTAAAATTATAAATCAACAAGTTACCGTGCCATTTAACTTAGATATCTCCCTCTGACTACGAAAAATCGTAACACTATTAAGAACTATTATGGATTCTTCGATCAACTTAAACTGATAATAATCGTTCATTGCGAAAAAATCCATGCATGACATTAAAAGGATTTAATAAAAAGTTACGTTAATTAATTGACCCCAAATGGTCTAACAAGATGTAGTTAAAATTACATTACATAGGTAACACGAACATAACTGAAGATTACCCTTTGACTTTGCACAGATTCTAATGGCCGGAAACAAAAGATTGTAAAAGAAAACATATACAACTGTCGTATATAAATCCTCCAATAGCAATATCCAGGGGGCGCTTCAAATTTTCACACAGGCACCTAGGCAGCGACATCTATGTATTATCGCATATCGCATTTACTTATTTCGGGGTTACGCTGATGTGTATGAAGTTGTCATTCCAGGTTTACCTTACTTTTTCCATGTTAGTATAGAACTGTGGATTATTGCTATTATCGATAGAGGTCCATCTATAGGTCCGCAGACTTGTATGGTCCGGTGGGTAACGGCCACTTTCTACTGCATGGGAAAACGTCCAACGTCGCGTTTACTTGCTTTCTACTGCTTAATTGGTATTTTATACGTGTTGCCACCTTATTACTGCTACTTCGATAAGGTTGTAAAGAGATCTCATTTTAAGTACTACTCATTTTTATTTAATCTACATCTTCTTAACACGCTTATTATAAGTAATAATCACATTACATCTTCCAAAATTGCTATTTGTCCTTGGGCGCGAGCAAACTTATTGTTTCTCATGTTTTTTACACTCTTAAGCACTGCTTCGAAAATACCCTCCAAATGGTGCCTCCATTTGGAGGGTATTTTCGAAGCAGTTTTCGAAAAGGCTCACAATATAAACGGTATTTTTTCCATACATTAATAATCCATTACGTTTTATTCTTCTAAAATCGAGTCCATTTTAAGAATACTATGCATTAATCCAATCCTTTATGTTTTAAATAACATTTGAATACATCATCGGTAAAATAAAATAATCTAACCTGTTTTTGACCAGGAGGAACCACCGAATTAAATGGCGATAAACTTAATAAATGTCAACAAAGTTTTAATTGTTTTTTTTTACATGAAAGTCAAAAGTAACGTTAATTAACAATGAAAACCTGTTGTTTTTAATACATAGTACCTACGATTGACATTTCTGAGCCTTCACCTCTGTGTACAAGCTCTGGAATCCTTGGGTTCTCATATCTGATCTAACTAGATTCTAGATAGATCGAAGTGTGTACAAGCTATCAAATAATATTTTCAGAAATATCATATTTAAAAGTATTGTTTTGAGGTACACGCAAGGTTGACCGTAGATACGTTACCAGACCAGTATATTAATTTCATTTAACCATAGACGTAAATAATATAGACCCGGTCTAACGTACACGTAATGTGTCCCCACTTCCACGGTGTCCAATCCAAAGTTCTGTCACCAAGCGTGCGTGACAATAAGCGTTTTTAAAAAAACTTTTTTCGAAACTGTTTCTCAGTATCTAAAAACTCGTCTCGTTGTTGAAAAAATGTGACCCAGCTTTAGTGTCACGATATAAGTTTAACTTTGGATTGGACACCAATGAAGTGGGGAAACATGACATGTATCTACGTTAGGCCGGGTCCATACGAAGTATTATTTATGTCTATGCATTTAACCAAACAAACAACCAAAATGAGGTCAGGACCATTTGTTTCGATTAAACAACTGGTTTACTCGAACTGTCAAATATACTGAAAAACATATAGACGATTTACGAATGTCATATGTATGTAGTACAGTTTTACAGATAAATAATTATAGGTACTTATTTATTTATTGCTATGGAAGAGAATCCTGTGACCGTCAAGATAGCGTACACCGTAAAGATATCCAGGATCTGATTAAGCAAATAAATAGTACCCAAATAGTACCCACGGAATATCTAGGTTAAAAAATAGTACCCTTGAACTTTTCGAAATATAAGGCCTGTTCACGGTGTACGCTGCCGAGCGTCTCTGGAACGGCTTCGTTCTCGGGAATGATTTATAGCTCAAAAAATAGTACCCACCGCCCATATAATTTCATCATTTATTTGCGTAATCCGATCCTGGATATCGTTACGGTGTACGCTATCTTGACGGTCACAGAAGACTCTTTCTGCAATTTTTCATGCTTACCAAGAGACTCCAACCGTATCTAATTGTAATATTTGCAATGGGGACGAATACTGGGCACGGTCGGGTAGTCTATTCGGGACTATTTCAACCAATTCCCTTTAATATAACGATGTAAATACCCATATAGATAAATACAGACACATATAGATACTAAACATAAATAGGTACATGACTCGAGTACAAACATTCATGATCATCACTCATCACGCAAAGTTTGCTTCGGCAGGGTCACTACCAACTGGACCAGTTCGGTCATCTCTAATATTTTTCATACTACACTTCATTATCAGCTTTGCTATAGGAAGAGCTTCACAGCTTCACGGCCTAGTGTCGCCGCACGCGCAGTTAATCTGCGCCTAGTGTTCCTCGTTCGACACGCGACGCAAGCGCCGCTCTGCTGATTGTAGCTCAGGGCTGCAATGTAGGCACGATACATTTAATTTAAAAAAATGTATGTCTATTTTATATATTTACGAGTACATTTTTGACTCCCGACGCAAGAAGTGTTGAGTAAAAGTATGCAACTAAAGTGATAATTAACTTTTATAAATTATTTGTAATTTATTATATAAGACTGCTGTCATTGACCTTTGCAGCGCGACAAAATACAAAATAACCATAAGCAGGCATGCTTGATTAGGTATCCATTGGTGTTTTAAATTAACTGTTTTGCAGTGTTTTTAGGACGCTGATTTTGCATCACTTTCACTAAATTAAGGTATTGAATTTTAAAAGAAAGCGCATGTGTCATCCCTACTGCCAGTTCAAATGCATAATCGTATCAAATGTATGAGTACCTACTATGAGTTATGGTTGTTGCATGTCCAGACTGCTCGGACATTAAGAAGTGTAGTAAAATGCAAGGCAATCTTCGGTAATTGCTAGGGAAATGTCTTATAGCGGTTTTAAACTTTATCGGTGTTCAGATAAAGATGAATAGTGAAAGTCTGGTCGACTTGACAGACGTCATAATTCTCTCAAGCGGAAAAAAATCATATGCGACGTTCGTCATGTGTTTGTAAACTGAGACGTTAAAAGAATGTACTTACCTATCAATTGTCTTCGATAAGAACGATAACGTTTTTTCTCAAACATGCTCGGAAATGTTCGTGTTACTTTCAAAAAAAGAAGACGCGAGGCTGTCCATTGCCGGCCTTGGCCAGAAAAAACATTATTGTCGTGTGTGTTTTTATTTAATTTGCTTGCTATTTGAGACACCTCTAGAAACTGACAAATCCATGGAGGTAATAAGTACAACTTCCATGGCCAAATCATCCACGATCATGGAAGTAGTAAATACTGATTTGGGGTAAGTGCGCCTAAATTTATTTCGCCCCTATGCCTTGTAAGCATCCAACTACTAGTTGAGTAATATTTATAGCTTTCGATATATTTATGTTAGGCGCACTTACCCCATCCTGGCGCACTTGCCCCGAAACTGACAAATCCATGGAGGTAATAAGTACAACTTCCATGACCAAATCATCCACGATCATGGAAGTAGTAAATACTGATGTGGGGTAAGTGCGCCTAAATTTATTTCGCCCCTATGCCTTGTAAACAGCCAACTACTAGTTGAGTAATATTTATATGTTTCGATATATTTATGTTAGGCGCACTTACCCCATCCTGGCGCACTTGTCCCGACTGACCTTATGTATTTCCTCGCTGTTTGAGAAAAGCATTATATATACCTCGGCCGCAGTTGCGATTGCCGGTCTCGTACTAGAAGGCTTCGCTTCGCTCAGCCTTCTAACTGACTCGTCCGGCAATGCGCTACTTGGCGGCCTCTGCAATAATGTACTATTGAAGCTAGCTTTGTGACCATCCGGGGAATTTCACCAACTGTTATGCAATTCTTTTTTTGCGAGGAGAAATAGTTAATGAATCGGTGAATAGTTAACTGGTAGCAAAAGGTTTTCCTGAAAATACTTATTAATTAAGACCTAACTGCGCATAACTAATTTCCACTAGTACCTATTTAATAACTTTTGTTTACCGCCTCAGCGAGCTTAAACGAAATAGGAAATACTATTCAGGTGCCTACTTGACGACATCATTGGAGAAAATCTCCTATTATATTGCACACTTAACATTTTGCCACTCACATTTCACACTTTCGTTTATTAGAAGATAGGTACGTGAAGGATCCGGATTTGTCGTCCTCGCGTCACCTTTTTGAATTTAAAGCGCCCATTGACGTAATTTTGGCACAATTTCCCATTGTGTTCGCGCGATGAGGTTGCAATGGCTACCTTTGATTTTCTAATTAGTATTTGTTCCGAGCCATGGTCGTGTCTATTGATTGTTTAACTGTTTGCATTGCTTAAGGCCTCGTCTATGCGAAAGGTACATACTTGCTAGCCTTTTTATCGTTTTGAAGCTAATGCGTAGTTTGTTTATGGCACAATCAATCAAGCACAATGACATTTGTGGCATAAAAATGGTTAACAGTGTTATCTTTGTGGTTTAATTCGAAGTTACATTTGCTTCGTTTTTTTTTTATATTTGCTTCGTTCTATGTCCGTTATCTCGAAACCTGACATTTCCTTTCTGCATTTACTACTTTAACCGCTGGGGCAAACGTCCTGAAGTGGAGACCGCGTCTCGGTAAGCGTAGTGTGGGACGCCCTCAGGGTCGGTGGAGCGACGACCTTCGTAAGATCGCCGGCAAGAACTGGATGCGAGTTGCCGAGGACCGTTCTCATTGGCGTGCTTTGGGAGAGACCTATGTCCAGCAGAGGACAGCAATAGGTTGATGATGATATACTACTTTCTTTCATTTTAAACATTGACGTTTGCATCACGCTTCGATCCAGCAGTGTTTGCAAATATCCCGGATCCCGAATGATCAATGTCTACCATGATCCACGGTGTCGTAACAGTTTTCACGTCTAATGGCAACTGTGGGTAGTGACGGTCACCACGCGTAGTTCCTCTGTGGTTGCATTAGTGCAACCAATTCTGCATACGATTCACTGCGGTTCAGTTATTACGTCACAGTGGAAAGTGAAGAATTTCATTTTTATCAACCAAATATATAAACATTGATCATCGGATCAGGGGACAAGGTTACTTATTGCGTACGTCTGATTCTAGCATTTCCGGTTTACGTGTTATGTAATGTAACACATGCACCTCCATTAGTAGTCTCCGAAATCATCAATTCTAAATTGATTTTATAATTAGAAAACCGACGAAAAATAACAACCGCTTTGGATAAAAGATAAAAAACTGGTAGTCGAAAATAACGTTTTTATATAATTACGTAGGTACCTTACCTAGTTCGGTTTAAGCCGGTGGTTGCCTGTTGCATTAAAGCATTTAAATCAAACATCAGTTGAATCTCCAAAGCTAAATATTTTTATAGGTATTCTAAATAGAAGCAATAAATTATACTGAAATTGTAATTTAGACTGTAAAAAACAACACGCCGAAGATTCAGTCATTAATTATCATCGCTGACTAATTGAGCAAATGACCAATTTACTAATTTGAATTCTTCCGTTTCATTGCACCATTATAAGTTTTTTTTATTGTGCAATATAATGACTTGCTTTACATAATAACTGAACAGATTACTGAAAGGGATTAATTTAGAGCATTTATAATTGAAATTTCTTATCTCAAGCTGCTATTTTGTCTTAACATTAACATGCTGGTACTTGATATTTAGTCATGATTAAAAGATAAGTAGGTACTTAAACAGTTTTCATCACTTTATTCTCTAATAAAATATTTACTAGAGCAAGTAGGCCAATGGTTAGAGAAAATAGTCCAACCAAGTTACGTCAAGAAACATTTAATTTCAACTTGTGTTTTGTATCAATTATCACGGCAACTGTTTCCTACGGAATATAAGAAATACTATGTGTTAACTGATAATGGGGAGACCTTTTAGGGTCTAACCTGTTTACTTGAAGTACATATTTTGTCCGCTAAAGCCAATTCTGTTCTGTTCCGAGTCAAATCGTATATGTGTGTCGTTAGACCACTAATGGTCAGCAATTTAAATACAGTCATTTAGTGAGTCAAACAAGTCTAAACTAAAAGCCCGAGCAAGTACTACCGACTCTAAAAACATATGTAGTTGCCCCTAAAACCAATAGAGTCGAACTATTATAATAAAATTAAAGTACTACAGGTCAGGTGGTATTAATATGCCTAGTTAAAACTTTGCTAGTCAAACTTTTAAGCATAGCATAGCTTTGAAATCTCGTTTTATAAATAAATGTTTTGACCTCTGTGATCCAAGTTAACGTAATAATCAACCAAAACCACTTAGTAATTTATGTCTAGAACATCTTTGTGATTACTGTTGGGACATTTTATACAAATTGACCCAGCCTCGAACTAAGCAAAGCTAGTACTATTGGTGCTAGACAACGATATACCTAAATACTTATATGTATAGAGAAGAACATACATATAAAAATCCATGACTCGGATCTGGTCACTTACGGCCACATTCCTTATAAGGCCAAGTATTATGAACGGCCACTTCCCCAATGGGCCACTTCCTTTAATGGCCACTTAGAAACAATATTCCCCGAAAGGCCACAATCCGCTAAAGGCCTTTTCCTCTTATGACCACTTCCTCAAACGACCTTTTCCTGTTATGGGCACATCCTCAAACAAGATATATTATTAACTAAGTATAAAAATGCCGATATAAAATAGGAATGTGACTGGGTCGACGGGTCCCCGCTACGCGGGGCCCCTTATTCTTTGTGACCAAACTGACGAATAATTAAATTAGCACATAAGGAAACTAGTAAATTTACGAAACTGAAGCCTTGCAAAACTGGCGAAAGAGTAAACTGAAGGTTTAGGAAAATGACCCACTAGCGAAATTGTCAACCTAGTGAAAATGACCAGAAGGTAAACTGTTGAATCAGCAAAATTGACGAATTAGGAAACTGACCGGCGATACGCTAATTCGGCTCCGGCTCTCCGTCTTATGGTCTTTCGGGGAATCGGCTGAACTAGGAATTTGCACAGTGGTCTTTCGGGGAAATGGCCTTAGTAGGAATCTGTATTGTGGTCCTTTGGGGAAATGGCCGTAATAGGAAAAGACCGAACAGGGATATGGCCGATGTAAGAATTTCCACGATGGCCGTAGAAGGAAGTGGCCGTAGGTGACGTGACCGGATCCCATGACTCGAGTACCTACCAACATTTGTGTTCAACTCAACACACCAAGTTTGCCCGTAGCGGGATTCGAACCCGCGAGCCGGCGACCATAGGAAGAGCGGGTTAAATCACTACCAACGTTAGTCCGGTCGTCAAAGAAGAAGATGCAATCAAAGTTTTTGAACACGTCACAAATTAACCACATCATAAACCGTAATTCGCTTGAACTTTTGACACTGGCAATTAGTCAGAAGCCTGGAGTGAGTTTTGCTAGCACGGCCACAAAGTTGGGAATTGTTGAGATTTTGCATGCATTCTGTAGAAGACTATACTTCTGACAGCGACTTCGTCCGCGTGGAATTCGATTATAGCGTTCCCGCGGGAACTATGCGTTTTTCCGGAATAAAACTTCTGCCATACCAAGTTTCATCTAAATCAATCGGTTTCAGCGTGAAGAGGTAACGGACAGACAAGAGTTACTTTCACATTTATAATATTAGTATCTATGGAAGTATGGATTATCAATGCATTGACATTCCGTTGTGACTTGTTTCCAAACCAGATTGAAATTTGAACTATTTGTGTCATTACAAAACACGAAAATTTAGACCGTTTATTTTTGATAGCATAAATGTATTTAAAAATCAAGTTGTTTGTTCAAGCCACTTTTTAGGTTGCATAACATTAAATTTGTTCTAATGTCATTAATTAAGGTCGTTTGGAATATAAACGCGTTTGTCGAGAAGAATCGAACAACGAGGTTATTTAAAGGCTCGGACGCTTGGAATCGATTCAGTCTGACGATATTTTGGTAACGAATAACATACATGAGAAATACCTAAGTGTGACAATGAAAGTTAAAGACATTAGTAACGTTGATACTAGAAATAGGGCAGTTGCGAAAAAGAATGCAGAAGTGACGTGCTGGAATTGCATGTCATCAAAAAACTCCGACAGAGATATTGAACCCATTCCTTTGTCCAAAGTGCGGAAACAGCAACGGGAGAAATTGCGCCTTTATGCCTTCTTGGTCTCTCAAGTAACTAAACCGAAAGCGATATCACTAAAGCAAAGAGTCAGTGAAGATTATTCAGTGGTTAAAAAAATTGATGAAACAATTGCAAAAGACAAAACCCTTGAAAGTAATTTTCAGGTTAACATTGATCAAGGATTCATGGATTTGGAAAATTCACCTGAACAAGAAGCATTAAATGTACTAAATGATAATACGTTGACGGATAATATGAACCAAGAATTTAAACCTTTATCAGAAATAAAAACTAAAATGGAACCTCCCAGATTAAGCAAAATAGTTAAACAATATAATAATTTGCCACAACATATTGAACAAGGATTACATAATTTACCCGTTGAAGAATCAAGTGAAATTGTGAAATTTCCTGAACTTTTAAAAGTTCAAAGTAAAGTATTGACGGAAACACATACTCGAAATATTAAACGGGCAATAAACGACCATGATAGTCATAACTCAAGCAAGGTTGTGAAATCTCCTGAACTTGTAAAAACAACAACAAACGTGAAAGGATTCAATAATTTACCATTTGAAGAATCAAGTGATATTGGCAAGTCTCCCGAACTTGTAAAAGTTCAAAGTAAAGTATTGGTTGAAACACATAGTCCAAAAATTAAACGGACAACAAAAGAACATGATACCCATAAATATAGCAGTATTATCGAATTCACGAAGAATGACGATATTATAGAAGAATTGAGTGACGAAACTGATAGTGCTACTGCGACGAACAGCGGCAGAATATCATCAACCAGTGATAAAAGTGATAAAATTGACAATACAAGCTTTAGTGGATCAGATTCGGGATATGCAGATTCTTCTACCACTGTTACAGAGTTAAAAACCAGGGAACTTGCTTCTTCTGAAATTTCACATATGATCGAACCACTAAATAAGTCTTGTCGGCGTCAAAACTTCAAGTCTTCTCTTCCCGCCTTATCAGTTGAAGAAAACATTCCTGCAACATCTTCGATATCTTTAAATGCTCCTACAACACGGCAGAAAAGAATAAACGAAAAATATATCCGCTGGAGCACTCTGTCTATCCATCAAAAGCCTATTGCATTTGGGGGTATGTGAGTTTTTTTACTCTGTTGCTTTAATTAGTAAAATTAGTTTTTTATTTATTTACTGAAATTAAGATAAGTAGTCTTCCCAGCTTCACGCACCTTTGACGGCCGTTTCATTAGATCTTGATCTCGTTCGATGGAGTCGGCTGTGTGTTTAGCACTCGGTAGCAATGTGTGCTATCGGCATGACTGTCCTCACAGGAAACTAAACAACAAAGGCAAACAGGATACGATAAAATAAAATGGTTTAATGAATTACCCATAGCGTGATTATATTTAAATGTAACAAGTCGTGTTTTGTGTTGTATTTTAATAGTTTTAAACGGAGTTATGGCAAGCGTGAAGAGAAAATCTAATTTAAAATATGTGTCAATTGAAAATAACTCAATAAGACGCGGAGAATCGCCTATAGAGAGCTATCAACCTATTAACATTTACATGAACAATGTGCATAGTGGTACTACTATTGAGAATAAGATGTCCCTTCGAGAGTGTTTGTCGCGTTTCTGTTGTTGCTGCTGTGGCTCGTCTTCGGATGGACACCAGTTCGTCAATGCAGTTCGTCAGGATTCCCCTTTAGACAACCCGGAATCTGCGTTAGTGGGTCCCACAGGAAACAGCTACACGTTCCCCAAAGAGCCACCAAAGTTAGAGGACCCGTCTATTCCGTCACTGACAGTGACTCGGGCGATTGAGGATGAGATCTCAAAATCGACGACAAAACTGCTGCTTGAAAGCGAACAAACATCGAGTTCGCAAAGCCTCAGTCTGCCCAAATATAAAGCGAAGAAGAAGCCCCCGAGTCCTGTACCAAAGGAATCTCCAGATAACAGCCGCTGCGGTACTTTAAAATCTGGTGAGGGATTATTCATTCGAGAAATCACGGCGTGCCGGGATTCTTTCTTGAAGTCCTTAGAATGGTGCGACAACTCCTTGACGCGGGGAAAAAAGTGTCGCTATTTGAAACGCGATGAGTGGATCGAATTGACAAACGAGGACGGTACAGATGAGCATATATGTCATGCTCATGGCACGCTCATGGCCTGTCAACACTATTTAATTACTAAATTTCTTCTACCACTATCATAGTTTGGCACATCTCTGTTCCACTGTATTTGATCTGAACTATGCACAATAACATTTATAACAAAGCTGTTGTCTTATAAATAATGTAGTAAACATCAGATTGCGTAGTTTATTCATTAGGTGTTTCATCAATATTAAAACTTATCGCTAAGAGCCTTTTCCACTGTCCCAGGTTGCGTCTATTTTTCTTGATGTGTGCTAAGCAGTTCCTTAACGTTACCGGCTAGGTGAATTTATACTAATGATGTGACCCTAATGATAATATTTGTTTCCAGATGAGTCCTACATCTCGGAGTCAGCGTCTCCTGGCCACGCCACGTTGCCGCGTCGATCCAACTCCCCGTTGCCCCATGAACGCGAACTCGGGGATCGGTTCTCACTCAACAGGAGTGGCCTTCAGGTAAATATTTTTTCTGGAACTACAGAAAGGAATCTTAAGACAATAAGAGGGTTCTTCTAAAAAGGGAATAGGTTTATTTACGCTGGGCAAACTCGGTATTTTACCAATCATAAATAGTTTTATCATCATTCGTCTGGACTGTATTGGTATACGTTCTCTCAAACTTATTAAAGAGAGAACGTATACCAATACAGTCCAGACGAATTTCATGTGTATAGGTCTAGCGGTTTAGAAGTTACATACAAACTTTCAACCCCCGTTTTACCCTCTGAAGGGGGGAATTTCCAAAAATCCTTTATTAACATTCACTTATGTTATAAAAGGAACCTCCCTGCCAAGTTTACACGTTTTTATGCTTAGTGGTTTAGAAGTTTCATACAAACTTTCAACCCCCATTTTACCCCCTTAGGGGGGAAATTCCAAAAATCCTTTCTTAGTGCTCACATACGTAGTATAAGAACCCTTTTCGATAAATTTCATGTTTCTAGGTCTAGCGGTTTAGAAGTTTCATACAAAATTTCAACCCCCTTTTTACCCCCTTAAAGGGGCGATTGCCAAAAATCCTCTCTTAGTGCTCACATACGTAGTAAAAGAACCCTTTTCGCTAAATTTCATGTTTCTAGGTCTAGACCTAGCGATTTAGAAGTTTCATACAAACTTTCAACCCCCTTTTTACCCCCTTAAAGGGGGAATTTCCAAAAATCCTCTCTTAGTGCTCCCCTACGTTCCCAAACAAACCTACATGCCAAATTATAGCTCTGTACGACCAGTAGTTTCGGCTCTGCGTTGATCAATCAGTCAGTCAGTCAGTCAGTTTCTTGTTTTATATATATATAGACAACTGCTCGAGCAGTCTTGAAAAGTTGAAATGATACTCCTGAGATTGCTTTCACAGCGCTCTCGTGGCTGTTTGTTTTTCGAGCATAATTAAAGCAATACAGAAGTTTGTTAAACAAAGAAACAAATTCCCACTTCATCGTCACCTCAGACCGAAACATTCCTATTCCAAACACCGTCTTTTCTGTCTAATATTAAGAGTTATGTAAAGTAGTTTAAGTTGTGCACGAGTATTGTTTCTGCGGGCATTGTATTATGTTGCGTCTTGCAACATGGCTGAGAACAACGGTTTGCAAAACATTTACCCGACCGAATATCCTTAGTGTTTGTGGACACTAATGTAACCAGTTTTGACCGTGATCCCATATAAAGAGAATTCATTTGCTTTGTTTCTAATAATTAGCCTTGACCCGCCTACCATCTCGTTTCTCTACCCAGCCGCTTTGTAAAGCTGAACATTTAATGAGTAGGCAGCTTTTTTTTTTAATTAACAATCTACATCGACCTTTCGTTAACGTAATATCGATAGTTAAATTCCCATTATCAATTGGCTAAAATGTTTTCATGTTGATACATGTTTTGTCCCATCCACGATTTCGTATTCCCGGAACTTCATACAACTTCCAAACGCCTACACTACATCACCTCCTCGATCAATGAATTTCGAAAAATCCTTTCTTGCTGCTGCCATACATTGCAACTCTTGTGCGAAGTTTCACCCTTCCATATCCATAGCCACGGGCCCACAAAAAAAATAGTTTTCTACTTTTATGGAGTAAACCTGATAGGTACGTTGCAACATAATCCCTTATAAAGTGTCACTGCGTGGGTAGATATGCGATAAAACGTTGCTTGTTACTCAATGCCATGTGTGGTTGGCTGGGTACTTGGGTCGTTTCACATGGATCTGGTGCGAGATAGCAGTAGGCTCGAAGGGAGAGGTGCACGCTACTTTAATGAATTTAATGAGATACTTAGGTATGTTAAGTATGTTACTAGAATGATTTCAATTATTTTACGTAGGTGACAAATGCAAGGTATGAATTTGTACTTCCAGAAAGATATATGAAGAACGCTCTTTAAGTTGACCTGTTAAAAATTATCAATATTACCTGTGATGCATTGAACAGAAAGAAAATTGTGGTTTTGTTAAAATGACCTTCCCTTCTTTAATAAAAACAAAACTTACTAATCAAGAGCACCACGTCTAAAAACTTTCAAAATGATCAATACCTAAAGATAAAAAAAAATGTACTGGGTTTCCCGGGTTGCCGCTAGCCCGCTACCTATTTGAACTTGGTCCAAAACATAATAACAGATTTTTATCAGAGAACGAGAACATTATCGCACCTAATTAGTATTCACATTAGTTATTTAAAACATAAATCGAGATTGAATAAAAATAAGGGCAACAAAATAAGGAAGCTATTTATAACCTCTTGTTTTAAAAGCCATCCATTTACAAGTATGTTAATAACTATTAATTACCATAGTTTTACCGTTAATTTGTATAAATAACTTCATCATACCTTGGCATACTTAAAATTAATTTAAAGGTATTTATTGAACTACCAACTAAACGTAGGTAAATTATAATACTTGGAATGTAAAATGAGTTCCCGTGTTACATAATCGGTCGTGTGTGTAATATTAAGAGTACCTAGTTGGTAGATTTAATTTTATGCAGAAATGTGGACTTTTGTTGCCTTGATCAAATAGTAGGTACCTACTGTTTACTTACGCTGGCTTATTTATTTGTATTTACTAAACATCAGATAATTTGTTTGCATTGCATAACTGCTTGAACTTGGCTTTTAAAGGTATACTAGCTTCTGCCCACGAGTTCGCTCGCTTGGAACACGGTTATCGCGTTCCTGCTGGAACTATGCGTTTTTCCGGAATTAAAAGTAACTTATATCCTACTTTGGGACTACAACTATCTCCATAAGAGCTAACAGACGGATATACAGATAGAGAAAAAAAAGTTACTTTCGCATTAGTATGAATTCCTAATGAATAATGAACAATCGTTAGTACGTACATAGTGAGTCGACTATCGTTTAAAACATATCGACGATTTTAGTACCATTTTATTTTATTTTAATTCAAAGAGCGTAATTGACAGTGAAGACTCATAGTTATACTTTTATTGCTGTACCATTATATGTACTGTGTCGCTCTGTTAGGGCATAATTTACATGAACGTTATTAATTAAGGGTATTTCCTAATTCCGTGTCCGACTAATTTTTTTGAAGCCGGGTCGCCTTATCTGAGAACGTTAGTGCGATAGAGAATGATTAGTCCGCTACAGCCCACAGCCGCCCACAAAAAATAAAATGCACAATTTTACAGTGAATTTTAGTGCCATCGAAGTGATAATGTTACAAAATTCGCAACCATGTTACAATAGTATCCAGTGAACGAGTGTTGTGTACATATATACCGGGTTTGCACTGACATTGTTTGGAATATCGCATTACACAGATAAAATAAAGCAGACGAAAACACGGTCGCACAGGCAATCCACACTTGTGGTAACATTTTGTTTCAAATTACTCAGGTGCTGTTTTATCTAACACAATAGAAACGTTTTTGTCTGATACTTAATATAATTATTAATTGAAACATTTGGGGCCATTGTTGAAAGTGATCTGGGTTTTTCTTTGTACGTAAGTTGCATACCATTCAATGAATAAAAAAAACGTGATCAATCCACTATTGACGTTTTCTAGTTATCTGTTATTTGTTTTTACAAATCCCCGTGTATTTATTATATTGCACAAATTATAGACAACATGAACATTACCCTCACTACCCTCAGTTTATTTTTTTGAGTGACGGTCATTCTCTTTCTAATCATGTACAGTGTGTGGTTTTTAGCTTTTTGTCTATAATAAAATACTGGCCAGTTTCAAAAACTCCAAATATTTTTCTTTTTTTTCAGGCTCGTTCCGAATCCATGGCATCAGTCTATTCCGGTGCGGGCGAGGGCTTGCGCGGTAACGTGACGGTCAAAGGAGATGTGCAGTTCTCTCTCTTATACAATTACCGGCTTGGAGCTTTAGAAGTCGGAGTTCGGCGCTGCAGAGACCTGGCTCCGGTTGATACCAAGCGGAACCGGTCTGATCCCTATGTTAAGGTGAGAAGACACTGCTGTGTTGGTACTTGGCATGTTCATCGTAACAAACCAGTGGCTATAGCAAACTACTTTGCTAAGGGACATTAGTTTTTGCTCACCAGTTGGCTCCACAATCGCGTGAGGAATGGCTGTCAATGTCAAATTACCTAGGTTGCGTTCCGAATCGCGCTTAGAGCGCTCACAGTAACTTGCATCCTTTTTTCTCTTATGACTCGACTTTCGAGAGGAAATGGGGTGCAAGATGCTGTGAGCGCTCTGAGCACGTTTCGGAACGCAGCCCTAGAAACATTGTCTCTTTACCTAGAAACATTGTCAATTTTCACTGTGACATTTGAAGTTTCGGATTGTATGCTAAACTAAGTAGCAACACTGGACCTCATGCGACACAAACGCCTCAAGTAGCGAATTCATACACGATAGCCGATAGGGCTCATTGACATACAAAATGTGAACTGTAAAGTAAAAACTAAATGTTTGATTCCGTTAGACATATTACAGAGACATGGAGAAGCCTACAAATATTACACGGTAGACTTTTGCCTCTTTCTATAGACATGTAATTGGTTCAAAAGATTGCCTCCAAATTTTAGTTACCCAGAAGCGAGTCAGTGAGCGTCACCATTTACTAGCGCATGACTTGATTTCGTATTAGAAACTCGAAACGTAACGTAACCTTTAGAGCTGAAAAATAATCATCAACGTAAACGTTCCAGGTGTACTTGTTACCGGACAAGTCGAAATCTGGCAAGCGGAAGACTAAAGTGAAGAAGAACACACTCAACCCGGTGTTCGAGGAGACGCTAAGCTTCGCGCAGCCGCTGGCCTCGCTGTCCGCGCGGACACTGTGGCTCAGCGTGTGGCACGCGGACATGTTCGGCCGGAACGACTTCCTGGGCGAGGTGACGCTGCCGCTGGCCGACGTCGTGTTCGACGACGCCGCGCCCATGTGGCACAAGCTGCACGAGAGGGTGAGTGCCGACTGACCGAAAAAAAGCTTCAAAACACTCCGAAACATGACCAACAGTGAGAATAAGGCCCGTCACATACAGTCTTAATTCCGACTGTATGTGGCCTAATACCAATCCAAGTTTTCCAACTCGGTAATTATACTGAGACAGCACAGAAGATGCCGCGCCCTTCTGGTACAAACTACACTAGAGTGTTACCAATTTGTCGGCGCTCTATCTATACCAAAATCAGAACAAACTTCTTTTTTTCTCTTAGTTTCCTTACTACTCGCTATTTCTATCCACTGTTAGTATCACTTCAATGGACTCTCATCAATATCTTTCTGCGTAAAGTACTGAACATCTCCCCTTCTTCTCATCTTGTCACTCAAGTCCAAATAGCCTATATTTACTCTTGAATCATGTCTTTATTTTTCCAGACGGAACAGTTCGACGAGCAACAAGGCACTCGGGGCGACCTGATCATCGGGCTCAAGTTCGAGGTGCCAGAGCCCGGGCCACGCGCCAAGGGCACATTACACGTCCTCGTGAAAGAGGCCAAGAACGTAGTGGCTACCAAGCCGAACGGGCTCGCTGATGTCTTCTGTAAAAGGTAATTGGTTCTTATTGGTAACTTTAGTTCTATTTCGTAAAAAATGTTTTTTTGGCCCTTCGGTTCAGTTATGTGGGAGAATTCGGGACTTCTATAAAAATGTGTTATGTGGACGACGTTTTAAAGTTGACATATTGGCACGTGTCTACATTTTTGGCATCAATCTTTGGGATCACGGTAACTGCTAACTGTATTGCATTAAATTCTAAAATTAAATGCAAAAAAACTGCTTCAAAGTCACTGCAGACTACGAAAATTAAGTATGACAAATGAGTGAACAGGGTTAACTTGACAACGCAGTCTGTCGGTGTTTTAGAGGGACTTTTTCTGAAATTTTAATTTTAGCCTCATATCTACTTGCTGTCCTTTCCAAGGGAAGGATGTAGCCACAAGTTCAGGAAGAGTAATAACGCCACTGGTAGATCACATTATCTACGGGGCCCATAGTCTAACTAAACACTAAAAAAACCAACATATTCATCCACAGCTACCTCCTCCCCGAGCGCGGACGACTCGCAAAGCAGAAGACGACGGTATGCCGTCGCACTCTTAACCCTCGTTGGGAGCACACTTTCACGTACCGAGGACTCACCATGCAGGAGCTCGGGAGCCGAGCCCTGGAGCTGAGCCTGTGGGACCGGGACCGGCTGGCGAGCAATGACTTCATGGGGGCCGTCCGACTGTCGCTTGGGACTGGTGAGTACACTTGCGAAACCAAAAATAGTATGAAAACAGGTTGACATGACAGCTGCTAACGATCGGCCGTTAAAACCCAAAGTCACTAAAAGAGAACTATGTTCGGGGTTCCTGTGTGTGAACAGCTTTAATGATGTCTGCTTTGCGAAGGTTACCAACATGGCCAGAAAAAAAAACGAAACTGTGGACGGAGCACATTGCTCACAGGACTGATGACCGATGGGATGGGGCTAAGTGGTCGATAGGCCTCCGACAATACTTATAAAGAAGACAATCATACAAATTCTCTTAAATTTTAGATTTCAATTCTAAGGTGTAGATGCATCACAAGTACCATTACACTTGCCTCGCTATTAATGAGGGTCACCGTGAGTGAATTCGCCGCTAGAGGCGGTCGAAGTCCTGCGAGGTACAATATTGCCAAATTAAGCACATTATGTACACGCTAAATTGGCAGACTGTCTCCGAAACGTCAAATGTCACAGTGACATTGACACTAGTCTATGGAATGACATGTTTGATACGGACAGCCAGCACCTCGTAAAAACAGTGGTGCCAACGGTAACCAGAAATACGGTAGCCCTCATTGAGATTTATAGTGTCATCTGTAGTTATTAGCAAAAGAGATGTGTATCTATCAATCCCTAAAGATTATCACAGTGATTTTGAAACTTTGAACTTGTTGCTCATTTCAGGAACTTACATGGGAGCAAGCGTGAACTGGATGGACAGCGTCGGGAAAGAGCAATCCTTGTGGCAGACCATGATGCAGCGACCCAACTTCTGGGTCGAAGGCTCCTTGCCTCTAAGACCTCAGTTGAACAACTGTTAACATCAAATTTAGCCTATATTAAGTTTGGTTAGCAGTTCGTCCACATACAATGCATCGGAAAGTAAGAGATAACTTTTGTCATACAAAAAAAAGTAGACGTTTGATGTGCCCGTATGTTTCTTCATGCTGAGTAATACCAGCTAAATATAAGATTTATATTAAGAAAGATGCCTTCAACTTCCTACCTACTATTCATAGTTAGATGTAGATATTGGTGGCACCTTGAACAGTGGTGTATTTTATAGAAAATGAGGCCAAAATCGTGTCTCGTTTCGTTTTAAGGTCTTGAAACTTGCCAGAAGTCTTTCAGAAGTTTAGAACTTCTGCTTTTCAAGACTAGTCTTTTTTACTTCTGTATAGGTTAACATCTCACTAAAGACCAACGTGCCAATCGTGTAGTGATAATTTATACGAATTCTATACCTAGTATTCTTTTTTGTATTTTATATCTAACGTCTTTCTATCTAACGGAGGGCAGATAAATACTCTAAAAATATTGATCATGTATTTAATAATGAATTCATGTTGCGATGATTGAAATTATAATAATCTATTTTTATAAGACTTTCTATGACAATAATATTGTATTTTACTTGTTACTGCCTGTTTGTTTTAGACGTCTACTGTTATATCCGCGTATGCATTTAATATAGGTTTTTACATAAGAAAGTGTAATGTACAAATTAAGTTGACATGAGTTAACTTTCTGCTCATGCATATTGTGATTTAATGATACATTTTGGAGAGTGATTAAAAGTAGTGTAATGAGTGTGTTAGAATGTTTGTGGGAAGTTTAAAAGTTTGCTATGTTTACTTATACCTACTTAACTATATGGAGACGTCCATAGTTTTTAGACAGTCTAAATCTAAGTTTGCCTACTAAGTAGTTTAGTAGGTTCTGGTATTTAATAACTATTTTTATATAAATGTCATCGATGTCAAAGCAATATAAAAAATAAAATTAAATCGACTTATTGACTGACTATTATTTTTGTGTTAAACCAGTATTATTCCCTCAACTCGTATTCCTGATGATGACATTCCGATCATGTGATGGGCAAAAGTAATCAACTATAATATAACACGAAAATGCTTGTTTATTTTACTGCTACTGCAGTAATCGTGCTCAATCACGGAAAGGTGTTCCATTACAGTAACTGATCAGTGAGAGTGATTGACTAACTTTAGGACGTCGACTCTGTAATGCGAGCATATTTTGAACTGCGCGCTTTGCAGCGAGTTTTATTACAGTAGGTACTACAGGTAGCTACAGGTAGCCTTCCACGCGCAGAAGCCGAAAATGAAGTCCTATTCGACAGAGGGACGCGAGACACACCCACACAGCGAGGGCTTTGTCGTGCGCGCACGCTAAATGCCCCGAAAAAATTGACCTCCCCTGGATCTGAAGCATAATATGCCCCCCCCCCCCCTGGGTTTCATTCTGGGTACGCTCATGTCTGTCCCACTCTAATGTATAGCATTAGCAGCGTCATGTATGCTTGCCAATCGCCTGAGCCCGAAGGTCGTTTTCGTTCAATTTCAAATTCAAAAACATGCCCATATGCCGCTAGAGGCGCTTGCTGTCCTCCGAGGCGCAATGTTGCCAATTTATCATATTGTGTGCCATATTACACGCTAAATTGGCAACACTGAGGTCTCCGAAACATCAAATCGCCATGGACATACATTGCGTCATGTTTTTTTAGTGTTTATCAATTTATAAGACGTTATCACATCGAAACGTTTACATAAAGTAAAGAAATGAGTAAGAAATATAAAAAATAACTTTTTCCGAAAAAAATTTTTTTCTACAACCGGCCAAGTTCGAGTGGGACTCGCGCACCATCCGTATTAATATTATAAATGTGAAAGTAACTCTGTCTGTCTGTTACCTCTTCCCGCTTCAACCGCTGGACCGATTGAGATGAAATTAGACATGGAGATAGTTGGAGTCCCGGGAAATGACATACTTTTTATGCCGGAAAAACGCATAGTTCTCTAGTTATCTATAAAACACGTTTGTTGTATGGGAGCCCCCTTAAATATTTCTTTTATACGTTTTTTTTACTATTTGTTGTTATAACGGCAAAAGAAATACACCATCTGTAAAAATTTCAGCTGTCAAACTATCACGGTGACAGTCGGACAGCGGAGTCTTAGAAATAGATAAATAATTTTACTTTTTGGGTACGGAACCCTAAAAAAGGCCCTGCCAACACTGGAAATTTGGAAATATAAAAAAATGAAAAAATTGCTACATACATTGACGGCTTGACGGTAAACTATGCTCCCTCTATTCTGTCCTAACTGTAACTAGTAATCTGTATTCTATCTCATCTGTGCTGTAACTTGTGAAGTTTGTATACGCGCCGCTTGAATCGAAGTTATTTTACAATTTTTATCGATTTTCTAATGTAACCTAACCACTCTTTGTATTCCGTCCGTATATTGGTATTCACGTTATAATGAAGAGTATACACAATTTTCTGTTATTCGTCTGTTTGACGTTAACAACATTTAAAACAGGTACGTTTTAGGGCGTTGTTTCAATTGTCTATCAATCTATTTATCTTTTCGTTTGTTTTAATTTATTTGTTTTTAGTTGAATCAATAAATTGTTACCAATGTTCGGGCACGGATTCTGACAATCCATTTGAGTGCACTGAATATTTTAATAACGACATAGATATTGTACCAAAGGACTGTGACAATATACATGGGGCCCAGTATTGTATAAAACACGTTGGACGGTTTGAAGGTGAGAAGTCAGGGTTTATTGAACTGAAACTCGCCGGTAAAGGGTCAACTAACAATAGCAATTATTTGTCACGGGTATTCCATGTGTACTAATCTTTGATCAAAGTAAAAAGGACTGGCTGGATATGAATTCTTCATTCAAAGTTAGTCTAATTTTTATATGAATTCTTCACATTCATACTCCCTTTATAACTAGCGATGTAGCGATACTATTTATTGAAGCTTACTAATCATGCATTCTTGTACTAACAACTTTCACTAGGAGAAGCTATAGATTGCTTCCAATGCAACTCTTCTACTATGGAGTGTGGTGACGGCCTTATAAACTTAGATGGTGGGGTTCTGAGACCAACTTCTTGTGGACATGTGTACAATGCACAATACTGCATAAAACAAACAGGTTTTGTATTCTATGCAAACTAGATTGTTTTTGTTGAGGTGTTTAAATAATACTTATGTAGTGTTGCTGATATCTCAATTATTCTTTTTTATTTATTGTTTCTAAACACTTATTTTGCGAGTCAAGTAATTGTGTCCATCTGCTAGATGTTGGGTTGCCATCTGTCTGGCTATCCCCGGATTTGTTCTAGTTTGGAGAGCGCCCGGGGAGTGTCCAGGTGGGATTTCATTGTTACTCCTTGTATAAAAATTTCGCATTCAACCAACGAAAGAAAAACCCTGTAGCCATTCTGTGGGCTCCAAAATGCGGGGTTGTCCTGGATGCAAAATTTTAGGGATGGCAACCCTAGTCAGACAATGGCTGAAACTGTTCTTGTTGTGAGTTACTGGACGAGATAACATTTATAATTAAATAAACAGGTTATCTTCAGTTGACCCTGTCAACAGCTTAATTAACATTGAAATGCCTATTAGCAGACAGGACAAGAGTTGGCTAGATATTGTTGATATGGTTATTTACATTTACACCAAGTGTAGTACTAAGTCTGAGACCCAATTTTATCACTTTCCTGTACAAATATTCTTCCGAATGAACCTTTTCTTGAAAACACTACCAGATAATAAGTTACTAACAACAAATAACAACCATAGAAATAGAAGAAGAGAACAACCATAATAATTTAGGGCCAATGTTTTTTTATTTATTCACTGCTAATGCACTGGGTTTTTGGGGTTTCACAGCAAAGCACATGGCACTCTGCTTGTTGCAGGTAAGCATTGCACGCTATTATTTTTAATTACAATTTTAGATAAAAAATTGGCAATACAGACTTCCCCCATTTTAATAATGTTACCACTTGACCCATTAGTGCATTTAATATTAATCGGCTAATAGCGGAGCGGAGGTTGAAACTGAAAAAAAGCCGAGAGGTATTGATTTTTTGTCAATATGACAGGAAAAACCCTATTCAAATAAAAACATTAACTGTGTTCAATATGTGCTAGATATGTTTTTTTTAATTTCTTCTGTTTTGCAGGTGGTATCAGTACTAAAAGATTTTGTTCCTCGCTTGACCTGGGTAACTACTGCAATTACGTGAAACAGCCTGGGGACAAGCTGGAATACAGAACTTGCATTTACACATGTGGTTCGGATGGATGCAATGCAGCATCAAGCTTAGTCAAGGCAGCTATTTTACCATTCCTAATAGCTTTCCAAGTATTCAGACATTTAGAATAATATTATTATTTTTATGATAAAAATGAATTGTTTTGACTCTCATCTAGCAAACAAGACAACGCAAATTGATAAATTTGCATAAATTATTAGTTCATTTGAATTATGATGTACAACCATGTCAAAGTTAAAGTGTATAATTTTTAATCTGCTGGGATTGTAGCGTGAGAATACCTCTATTGTACCTAATATATCAACACTGCCTGCACAACATGGGGTGATACTTGAATATCATTCCATTAGCTATTAAGAAATAAAGTCCATCCATTTACACATAGAATTTTTGTACAGTTTTTAATTAAGTAAGATTTTTATAAAAGCTTTATGTGTGTTATAAATTTTGTATTTGTTTTGAAATGCCGTTTAAGTGAATTGAATCTCGAAATAATGATAGTTTTACAGCATTGACTGATAGATGACTATGACATTAATTAAATTTAATACCAAAAGAATGTGTTTTCTTTAGTTGACCAAAAATAACGATATTGATCATGTAAATAAAAACCCCAGGAAATACTATTCAAACATTTATTTGAAAATTTGTGCTACTCAAGCATGATATAAAAATACATGATAATAAATATTAACACTGACTTAGCTAAGAAAGTTAATAGTTATTAAACCAGCTAATGCACAATAATACTTTCATTATCACTTACCATATAATATGCCTTTAAGACTGTCAATGGAATGTATTTGAATGTTTAGTACCGTTAATTTTGTCGAAATATGGAAATAATTATTTTAATTAGCTTGAAATATTTAGGCGTTTAGTGGGGGATGAAGCTAGCACCCCAAACATTTAGTAACATTTTTTTATTCTTGAATTTACTTTACAGGGATCTCAGGTAACTTTCTTGTACAAAATTTGTATATAACATTCACAAATTAATTAACCACATAATCAATGTCATAACTTAGTAATTAAATGCCTTAAACTGGAATAATAAGTAAACGCTACAAAACGTAGCTAAAAATATAAAACACATGGTTACAAATAGTTGCAATTCATAAAATAACAGGTAACGCTATCATGAAAATCAGACTTAAAACAATCACTAACAAAATGACAACTTAACTGTAACACTTGGAATAAAAATTTGTCATGTGCTTCTTAATAAAGTGCCTTTCAAAAACAACATCCCCACCCTGATTTTAATTGCACATAATTTTTATTTATAACAAAACTGACACATTATTAAAAAAGTTCAAAAAACGCATGTGTATCAATAGATACTAATATCATAGTTTGTGAACATGTACTTAAATAGATACGTCATGGGTACATCAGAAGCTAGTAGGTGAACAATAATGTAAAATTTTAACATTCACATTTGGCATCTTGGTTGAAGCGAAAAAATCTATTTTGATCCACATAACACTGGCATTTTCTAGTTTGAAAGCCACTATCTTATGTCTAAATAAAAAGCATACACGTGCACATACAAATCAAGCCTTTTTACGTCTAAAGCCATTTGAGCACTTAATTTAAAATCTTTAAAATTGTGACGAACTTACAAGTTTCTTTCGCTGCAAATATAGCTTCTTTAAGGCTATTTGCTTCCACGTTTGTACTTGCACATATTACGAAGCAGTCTATAAATGAGCATGAATCAATTAACAAAACAGTTCTACCCAATATAGATGTAAACTCGAGATGGAATGACAGATTAAATTTGTGAAATGTAATGAGATCTTTTTGAAATGTTGAGAATACCTTTTAAAACTTGTCGACCTTACACTTGCAGTGTTCTTGCACACCTTTCCCTTGAAGTTCCAACTTGACCTATATGAAATACATTATCAGCTAGAATAGTCCCGTTATGTTAGTTAAAAAGTCACATATTTATCACTTGACTGACATTGTTTAGTCCACATTCGTACAGATGTAGTGAATAAATTATTTTACATCACCCTTGGCCATAAAGTGGGATTTTCTGCCCGCTACGCGGAGAGAAAATCTCACTTCTTGGCCAAGGCAAGACGTAAAACTTTTGACAAACCACGGGCGGTAATTCGTAAAGCCCCAGATCGCATATTTATGGCCCTCGCCTTCGGTTCGGGCCACAGAAACCTGCGATCTGGGACATTTACGAATTCACCACCCTAGGTCTGTAATGTACTATTACATCTGTACGTAACATAAAGAAATATGCTATGGATCTCACGTTTTAACTCTTGGGAATAACGTGAACTAAGTATGAGAAGTATATTTGCTCCATCAACCAGCCTCCAAAAAGGGCTTAGACTGTTTAAGTCGACGGTCGGTGTGTGCGGTTGCGACCTAGGGAAGTCTGTTTAGGAAGATTCTCGCTGTATGTGAGATTGCAACGCCGCTATGTGCTGCTCTAGCTCGCGAACTCTCTGCTGGCTGTTGTGCAGTTGGCGCTTGACGATCCGCAACTCTTCACCTTGACGGTTGAAGGCTAGGCGAAGCTGGAACAAAGAGTAGTGTTAGCATGATCGACATTGATACACGAAATAGAATAGGATGTTATAAATATCGTTAGTAGTTGCGCTTGCGCATCGCTAGCACAAACTGCACTGAAATCGATCTCATGGATATACTAATTAATACGTGTGTAGCAAAGTCGCGTTTACAACTTGAAAATTAAAAATATAACGATAAATCTAAAAAGACTTAACGATACTGAAAAAAAAAACTTTTTTTAAATTGTTTGTATGTATGTCCGAGTTTAACTCGAAAATTACCACAGCAATTGGTATGGGGTACATACAATGTACCCCATACCCATATACACCCATACACGGGTCAACATATACTTAGGCTACTTTTTACCCTGGAAAATCGCATAGTTCTCGCGGGAACGTTCAACGAATTCCACGCGGACGAAGTGATATTTGCTGGACCACGATGTATAAGTGATAAGTGACTCAAGAACGGTCTAAGCGAGCCTTGCCGGACGTATGTCCAGCAGGGGAAGTCACGAGGACGATGGAAACCATATCAAAGTCCTTATTACTTCGTGTTCAGTGCTGAATACGAAGTAATAAGGTTGATCTGCTAGTACAGCGGCACGGGCTCGGCGTCGCCGCTCTGTTTGCCGAACATCTGCAGCTGGTGGAACTTCGTGTTATAACTATACAGATTACCTTAATGCCGGTCATAATTTGCGGTTTTTGAACGCATCATAGAGGGTTCATGATATGAGTGTAGATAAAAGTCCATATTACCTCGTGTTCAGTGCTGAACACGTCGCCCTGGTTGATCTGCTTGTACAGCGGCACGGGCTCGGCATCGCCGCTCTGTTTGCCGAACATCTTCTGCAGCTGGTGAAACTTCGTGTTCTGGTTGGCGCTCGTCTTCTGAGATTTCTCTATCAATTGTATCTGAGGGATGAAATATGATTGGATTAGGACATTAAAGCCGGCCGTTAGAATTGGGCGCCTTGGTTCGACCTCCGCCTGGCATGCTCGCAGGTTCGGGGATTCGAATCCGGCTGGCACCTCTGAATTTACCACTGCTTTTCAGTGAAGGAAAACATCGTGAGGAAACCTGCAAGCATCTCCAAAGTAATTTAAGGATGTGCGTGAAGTCCTTAATCTGCCCGCTGGGGCCTATAACCCACACCATCTCGTGATGAGAGGAGACTTGTTCCCAGCAGTGGGACGTAAGTAAAGAAGAGGTGACTTCCCTGACGAAATGAGATTCGACATAGATGTTGAATTTTATACTGAACTTCCACCTTTTCTTCCTTTATAAAAACTATCCTATGTTCTTCTCAGGGTCTCGAACACTGGATATTTTCAATAGTTTGTACGCAGTCGGTTTATTTTTTACTAGCTTCTGCCCGCGTGAAATTCGGTTATCGCTCGTTTCTTTTTTCCTTTGCGTGGGTGGCGCATTTCTGCCAATGTAAAAATTTGGGAAACGAGCAAAAATCGAGTTATTTTCCTATCTGTTTACCTGGGATTCTTCTCCGTTGGTGATCTCCTGCCAGGTGCCGAGCGGGCGGTAGTCGGGCGTGGTCTCCCGCGACAGGAAGGCGAACTTCTTGCGGTTGTTGGCGTCTTGCGGTTGCAGCGCCGGCGCGTCCTTGCTCGTCGTGCGCGGCTTGTGCGTCGATATGGTCACCCCTGGTAACAATATAAGAATAACAATAAGTTCTCTTATTAATACTAGTTTTGATGAAATAGGTTAGTTTAGATAGCCCGAGGTCAGTCCCGACAAAATCTATTACTATTAAAAGGGCATTTTTCTGTCTCTTTCTAACTGTCTATCCGTTTGTTAATCTCCGGAACTACGGGACCAATTTGAGTGCGGTTTTCAATGGTAGATAGAGCATCATTCGGAACTACTACAACATATGTTTGATTAAAATCGTATATCGGAAAGAAAAGTTATTGGCAATTTTATATTCCACGCAGACGAAGTATACGAATATGGGCAATTAACAAATATGCAAGAATGTAATTAATACATATGCAAATGAAAGAACACAATGAACACTAAAAAGAAAGTTATCCCTTGATCATATTTCTCAATAATGAGACTATATGTACATTTGACTTTACTTATAAGCCAGTCTTATGATTTAGTCTGATAAAATTACTTACTTTTGAAGACACTTCTTTACTTTCGAGTTTTATAACAGCGGCGAATCCAGTTTTGGTAACAATATTTTTTATGGGACTTCAATAAATACTCAGTAGGTCGTATCAAGGTGGAACAATGGAGGTGACATTTATACTCATAATTTAAGTTTTGATGGGCGAGCTTAGATGACTTGATGCACTTAGAATAACCCTGGATCTGGCACTGAAGAATAGTGGATTAAAAAGCATACCAGTCTTCATGCTAATGAGCAATGGCGGGGCGTTCATTCCGCTCAGCCAGTCCTTCGCAGACAGGGCTGGAAGCGGCGCGGCCGTGTCGGGGTACAAATCTTCCTGAAAACGTAATAACATTTATATGGTTGTTAAGTGATATTTGGTAGCCCACAAAATGAATGCATGCACTATTAACCATGGAAGTAGTCACTAATAAGTGGAACTATCACTGTGACCAAACTTTGAGACATGTGCGCGGGCGTGAGGCCTATAAGAGACTTGTAGTATGTTTCTTAATCTTACCTTATAACGAGAGATAAAGACAAATGAAGCCACGGATGAAATTTTGGGCCCGTTTTAGAAATGTGAAAACAACTGGCTAAGTTTTTAGTTACTGATCGGAATTACAATACGCCACCAAACCTTCCAAGTCACGTACCTGGAAGCAGTCTGATTTGCGTGGCACGATCATGGCGATGGGCTCACAGAGCCCGCGGGACGTATGCAGCTTGTAGAACCGGAAAACTTCACACGCGGCCGTGCTCACGCCGCGCTTTGGCATGAAGCCTAGACCCCGCTGGAAATTATGTGAAAACTTATAGAAAATACTAAAAGTAACTTTGGAGTGGGCAGCGCCACACAAGTTAACTATTATTTGCGACTTTGTCTGTGTGAAATTTCATACATAAAAGTATCCAATGTTACTCGCTGATAATTCAGGCGCTGATAGGTGAAAGAATTTGTTAAATCGGTTAAGCAGTTTTCAGTTAATCCATTACACACAAAAAAAAGAAATCTTTAAAATCAGAATAAATATAGTAAGGTGACTGATTTTATTTTTCAACTTACTTGAGGGTTTCCAGACAGGAATTGATTGAGGAAATGCACGTAAGGAGGTTCGTCGACGACCTCATAGTACCGGATGTTTCCGTCACCCTTGCCAGCAAGGTACACCTGTAAACGAATGGGAAATATTAGGTTTAAATATGAGAAAATGGAACAATGAATCAATTATCAACAGATCAAAAGGCTGCATTTATCAATTTAGCGAAGAGAGGAAGCCTTTGCTTACTTTTCGTGGTTTGACATTGATTTCTCTCGCGCGGAGGGAAACTTTGGAGGGATGACTTTGTAATTAATGTAGTAACGGTAGAAAAAGGGGAAACCTGATCTTGTTCTATGAAATAATAATAATACATTTATTCAGTAAGTAAGTTTACAATATTACATTAAATACACTAGGCGTTATGATATCTTAATTAGACAAAGATATAATAAAATAAATAACAGCTTTAGCAACCATATAACATTGGTTAGTCCTTCGAATGCAGTTGAAATTACGTACCTTTAGCATATACGATTGTGTCTTCAGAGAACACTACAGTACAAACTATTGGTCTATCAGTCACGGTGGGAGAATTCAGGATCATTAGTTTACTTGGTGTGACAATTTCTCGGATACGACCTCAAGGATTTTTGGATGTAAATACACCACTGACTTATGTGGATGACTTACCATATTAGTATCGTGGTCGTAATACGGGAACACGACGCCAGAAGAGCTGTCGATGGTCTCACAAGGAGGTTTCTCCAATGAATGCTGGTCCCACACAGTGTATTGGCGGTCTCTATATGGATTTACACTACTGTCATATGTGGATGACTTACCATATTAGTATCGTGGTCGTAATACGGGAACACGACGCCAGAAGAGCTGTCGATGGTCTCACAAGCCAGAGGTTTCTCCAATGAGTGCTGGTCCCACACCGCGTATTGGCGGTCGCTGTGCCGGGAGAATCCGGTCGTTAGCACCTTTCCCTGGCTTCCGAGGAATGTGCATTTGGATGCTTTGGTGCCGAGGTGGCAGTTTCCTTCCTGGAATGTCAATGTAGTTTTTAGCTAGAGGCTAACGAGATTGACGTTTAAGCCCAATCCCCACTGGACGACTCAATATGCTCAGGCCCTTTTTTGTGATGAGAGGAGTTCGGTGTCCAGCATTGGGTTACGAATACACTGTTTTAGTGTTGGTATGACGTTTGCTTATTGCTCTCTAATTTTTCGCGACTGTAAATCCTAACTGTTAGGTATCATAAGCATGAAAATGTTTTTTGTTGATTACGCTGTCAAGTCTTACTAACCATTCAGAGGTATAAAAAAAACTCTAATTTATGCGATTTAAACGTAGCTGTTCAATTAAAAATGTAATAAAGTCGCAACACGAACTTGTTTTGGACAGTGGACATAATACGGGTATAGGTTGCGGCACATAACTTGAGCGGTGAGCAAAAGTAGAGGGGATTTCTGCGCATGTTTACGACTGAAGGGCCAATAAGCGTGCGCGTACGACAAAGCGCCCGCTGCGTTCCGCGCCCTTCTGCCGATGAGACCTTATTTTTGAATTCTGCGCGTTTAAGGCCACCGCTCAAATACGTGCCGATGCCTGTAGGTACGCATAAATAAAATCAGGAAGTGTTCAATTTTTATGCAACATGTTTATGTACGAGCGACTAGTGATGCAATCGCGCAAAAATCGATAGATACATTCGTTTATCTATCGCGATAAAATCGCGCAATGTGAAACTCGTTTACTAATATGGCTAAAGTAAAATGTAGATAAGGATAATAGACAAAATAGCTAATAAACTGATAACAGGAATTTTCCTATAAATCAGTGAAACGTCGATTGTTTATTGGCATATTCCATTGACAATTTCATTGAAGTGGCACTTCATCATGTCAACCGAAAGACGTTCAGTTCACTGCTGGACATATGGCTCCACATTCCCCAAGGTTCACCAAAATACCAAAATGACCCTACTTTGACACTCCGGTAATCTCGCGCGGAAGGTCGAGGAAGCGATTAGCTACTGACTATTTTATCGCTCATGAAACAAAAAAAAATCTACTACTACTACTTACTACCTACAGCCTATTTGCGTTCCACTGCTGGGCACAGGCCTCCCCTCATCATGAGAGGGTTTGGGCTATAGTCCCCACGCGGGCCCAGTGCGGATTGAGGACTTCACACACATCTTTGAATTACTTTGCAGATACGTGCAGATTTCTTCACGATGTTTTCCTTCACCGAAAAGCTTAGGGTAAATTCAAATTGAATTTCGCACGTAAGTAAATTTAGAGGTGCGAGCCGAAATTCAACCCCCGACCCTCGGCATGAGAGGCGGTAGGTCGAACCACTAGGCCACCACGGCTTTAAACAAAAGATCGTGTGTCAGTAAAAGAGACACATCCATACTAATATTATAAATGCGAAAGTAACTCTGTCCTGTCTGTCTGTCTGTTACATCTTCATGCTTCAACCTCTGGATCGATTTAGCTGAAATTTGGCATGGAAGTAGTTCGAGTCCCGGGAAAGGACAAAGGACATAACATAGGATACCTTTTATCCCGATATTTCCACGGGACAGGGTTTTCCACAGCTCAAATTTTTCAATACTTCTATAACTATAACTGTCCATATGTACAGTATCATCGGGTAGGTACGCTAATAATTTTATAAAGTAATTAACTTCTTGTAAGTCTACTGATAGTTCGTCTTACAATACTCAAGCCAACTCAAGCACTTCTCTCGCTATCGGCCGTTTCACCAGCAACGTGGCACTTACCGACAGCACAATCCCGCTCCTAGGCTCGATGACCCGCAGCTTCTTGTCCTTGCAAGTGGTGGCGAGCAGCGAGCCATCCCGGTTAAACGACATACAGTAAATGACGTCGCTGTGACAGTCGATCACTTTCACCGCCTCGCCTTTGCCTACGTCCCACACGAAGATCTGGAAAAAAAAACGGAGAAAATTTTTAACTGATATTTTTTTATTGTTGATATATTTCTTCTTTTCGTGTCGATGGCTATCATTATATCGAGCTGGACCAAAAACCAGCGACATCCACTGCTCTTTGATTGCCCCTCACCTCGTGGGAGCAGGAGAAAGGACTAAATGGGCAGTTAATGGGATGCGCCATGGTTCCACATATACAGTGGTTGGCGGAAGGCTGTTGATATGAGTAGTCGGGTCTGTTACTAGACCGACTCAAACAAACGTAGACAAATAGTACATTGTGTATTAAGGGCGGTAAGCGAGGAATTGTAGTCGAGAGCATTTATAAGCCCGAAACCAAAGGTTGAGGGCTTTAAAAGAGCTCGAGACCGCAATTCCTATACCACCCGTGATACACACAATGTTTTTCATCACACTTGCGACGAAAATACAGGAAATATTCACTAGGACGACCTGTGAACTTGTGCCTGTCGGTTAAACGAAATCGCGAACGAACCTTTTTTTGTTTATTTTTAAATATTCAATTCGTACTGGCCACTAACAATGGTGCCGCTATTTAAGGAGTATTACTTTTTAATTTGTATTCATTTGAAGAAAACAATTGATAACAAATACATTACGGCCCGTGGGCTCATAAGAAAACTCGAAAGCCCGTGGCCATAATCTGGGCCTTAGAGACCGCTTTGCATGCCTGTAATGACACCGTTTTCGAGCAAGTGTGATGAAAATGTAATTAGTCTACATTGTAACGTAGCTATAGAGAAAAACTTTTCTAGTTATGCTTTATTTTTCAGGTAACAAGGACACTAAAAAAACTACGTCACTGTGTATTTAAGAAGAAACCGATTGATCGCTCAAATCAAATACAAAACCACCGTGAAAGTAACTCTGTCTGTTAACACTTCACGTTTAAACCGCCGGACCGATTTAGATGATATTTGGTATAGACGTAGTTGGAGTCCCGAGGATGGACATAGGCTACTTTTCAACGTATCGGAACGCGATATCCGAATTCCACACCGGCGAAGTCGTGAGCAGAAGCCAGTTTCGCATAAAGGTTCCTTAAACGCTCAAAACATTATAAGAAATCAATTCTTCATGGTTTGTTATGTTTCCTATATATTGTAACTGGTGCAACGGTATAGTGCTAAACGGCGGGTAATCGGTCAGGCGTTCGTCACGCGTGATCGTTGGAATGATGGCGTCTCAGAATGGGAGCGCTTTTTCAGACCGGATAAATTGTTCGTAATTATTTATACGCGTTTAATGAGTATTTAAATAAGCGGTCATTGTGTTCTTACTATGTTTCTTGTTATGGATTGCTGAAGTTTAATCATACTTGATTAAACCTCGGTTGCACTGGGTTTTTTTATAGAAATCCATCATTACATTTAATGGAATGAGCATTTCAACTCAAACCTTTGGTCATGATTTGCCAGCCATTATGTATATGGAAATGTAAAAAAGGAAAAATCACTCATGCCGATTGTAAAGTGATGACATATACCTATATTGTAAGTTTTATAGTTATAACATCATACATAATATACATGTACAGTAGTTACGCTCTGTTTGACTAGATAATGAAACATAATACTTTAGGTTTAACTTGTACAATGCTAGGACATGACCGCTACCTGTAAATACAGTGCTGTCAAACAGGAATAGGCTAATGCCTACTAACAAAGACAGTAGTCACAAATTGCTTTGTACGCGATGTTTGTAGGACTACTGAATACCTATGCCCTGTCATGTTACCGGCTGCTGCATTCTCTATATGTATACAAAATATGTAGGAAAATTTTGAGAAATGACGTGAACTTCTCAGTTAGACGCGCATGAAAATCAACAGAAAAATCTCTAATTATTCTGAATACAATTCAAATTTCATATTTACGAGTATTTAAAATGGAATTTAAGTAGTTCCTCACTAAGCTTATTTCTAAGATCTTCGAGATGTCTGAGTCTAGGATTCCGAAAGTATTTGATGCAGGAGTCAATTGTACATATAATAAGTCGTTAGTCACCGTAAGTAAAGATGCCCACGTATAATATATGTGTTATTACTGGTGGTATAGAACGACACAACTTGGAAGGCGCGTGGCGAAGCACTTAAGCCGTAAATGCAGAGTCTATTATTGCTTAATCCGAACGCTTTCTAAGTTGTATCGTGCTATCATTAGGTAGTATTCGCTTACCAAATAGTCGAAGCCCGCGCTAAGCAGGATGTTCTCGGCAGTGGGGTGCCACTCGATGTAAGCGACTCGGCGCTTGTGGCCGTGAAGTTCGACCAGCCAGTCCGTCAGGTGCATGGACAGGCCACCGTCCGGGATGTGCCATAGTTTCACCTACAAATACAATAGGATTTTGAACATAATATGGAAATAGACATCAGCCTTTGGGGCAGCAGCATTTGGGGGAGGCCTATGTCTAGCAGTGGACGTCTATCGGCTGAAATGATGACGATGATGAGACATCAACCAATGTCCAGCAGTGGACTGCATTAGATTGATAATGACGATGATGATGGAAATAAAAGAGCAAGTTTATAATGGTGGCTCAACAGTATGTCGTCATACTCGTAACTGGCAATTAAAGATGAAGAAATATAATTAGCCATACGATGAAATAATGAACGACGGATTTTGTATTAATATTGCCACTTAATATTAATATTGTCTTTACCACTTTTCTCATATTGGCACTGAATGCAACTTTTTAAAACAACTATAGCTTATATGATAACTCGGTATATAATCTATACACAACAGAGTTTGTTGATTATTCAACGCCTCTCTATGTATTCTCTCCTATTTATCAGTATGCTTGATCGGTTGATGATTTGAATTGAATGCCCCAGTTCGGGCGCCACTTTACATCACATTTTCCAAGACAGTATGGAATTGAGCTGTTTGTGCTGTAGTAGCACAGTACAAAGGCTGCTTTTAAAATGATGAGATTGTAAAGAACCTTGTCCATTTTCTTTTATCACTTAATCTCGTATATATTCACCTAGAGTTTATTGCCCCAAACAGGCCATTAAGACAATTAAAATCACACCACAATAGCTACATATCTCGCAAAAACGAAATTGGTCAATCGGAGTGGCCAATTTACGTTAAAATTGCGCGCGGGAAATAGAAAAAAAATAGCGCAAACAATTACCGTGCAGTCATCGGAACACGACGCTATGATGTTATCGTTGAAAGGGTTCCATTTGATGTCGAGTACGGGGCCTTTGTGGCCTGTGACGCGGCTTGCGTTGAAGTCTAATCGGCCAGTCTGGAAAGAAGATTGTTTTATAAGGAATAGTAATCTAGGCTATTTGTTGTCTTTCATTGATTTAAGCAGACACTGCGACAATAGGTAAACTGCAGACGGATCGCTGTTCCATGTTTTGCCAGTGAGTGATAGCGGAATATGTTGAAGAGGCAATACAGCATATATTAGAGGCAATAACATAAACTACCTTAAGGTTTAGTATACTCGTGTATCTATACACTCATTGGTCGGCCTTCACATGATTTTTGTATTTTTTTTTATTAAGTATTTTAAGAAAATACGGTTTTAAAGTAAAATCAATCATATGTCTAGTAATTGTTCTGAATGGCAGAGCTGCTCTTCAGGCTTTAAATCGTGAATCATTCTTTTGTACAAATAAAAATACAACAGTATCGACTACAAAGCTAACTCAACCAGCGCAACTTTTCGCACTTCCAAGTATCATGAATACTGAGTTTGGCAATAGAAAAACGTCCCACGAGATGTTTACATATTTACTTAAATATAGCGCAAGGCTATATTTACTTACCGAGACAAAAGCCACTTTAAATTGCGAAAATTCAGAAAAAAAATCTTATCTCATCCATTAGCAATTACTACGCGTACAAGTGATATAATTAACGCGATAATTATTTAAAACGAGTCTTTTGTTTCATCAGAGTGAAACTGCTTCATACAGTATGACATTTATTGTTTCAATTCTCACGGTATTCGCAATAAAATTCGATTTTAATGCTCCTATCACCTAACGTGATAAAGTCTCATTAATTAGTCACAAATTAGTAAAGACACAATGCACTGCGTGTGGAAATTGCTTCATTGTGATCGGTCATTTCGGTAAAGGTAACATGTCAAGGCGGAGCTCGTAAATATTGACCATCACTTAACGTTTGAGTGTGGAGTGAGCAAACAACTCGATACACGTACAAACGGATAAATCATAGTCGGTTGTAATATGACGCAATTTTATTAGTTTTTGACTGGACTATGCCTACAATAAAAGTACAGTTGGTTTGAAGTCTGAAATATTTACACACATGCAGGTTACTAAACATAATATTCAAACCGATGCATGCCATAGCCTTTTATGGATGATATTGTTGCAATTTTAATTTATTAGATGAAAATTGCATTTCAAATCACGACATACTAATTGAAATAGGCCGTTCTCTGCTCTACGTGTTGACGACCTGACCTACGCTAGGGTTTTACGCACATCCGCTAGCCTGATTTGATCATGCGGACGTGATATGACTTACTAACCTATCTTATTACGATCGTTGCATTGTTTCCTACGCAGATTGAGATCTGGGTGGCCTAATCGACTATCATCGTCATACTCTTATTCGTCTATAAAGGCTTGTATCTAATCAATGCCCAGGAAAGAAGAAAAGAGATATCTAATGTGGGAATAACTAAGGTTGGGTTGATTCAAACCATCTGTTAAAGTTAACGTTAACGTTAAATATTTTACTATGGGACATAATGACGTTTCTGTATGGAATGACAGCTAGGCGGCCATATTTAACGACAAGGAGTTCGTTAACTGTGCTTGAATCAACTCACCCTAAGTAACCGTTGATTAACGAAGTAAATAAGATTACTAATTAAAATACATCACTTATAACTGTGTTTGCTCCTGACTGACATTTAATCCTCAATAGCATCACTCAAGAACAGAAAAAGTAAATACCACGCATCAGATAAATATATTAACAAATGAATATGCTAGCTTCTCCAACCAGAAAACCTGGATGGTACAGAGTATACGAGTACAAATAGGGCATATATTCTGGAATGCAAAAATCGTCAAAGTAACTATGGGGATGCAAAATGTTATTATATCCTGCACATGAATAGCTTTTCAGGGGCTCTATGCTAAGTCTTAAATAGGGATCTTGCTTTTCCCTATAGGATCGCTCACGCGTCAAGTTGAGCTTTAAATCTAGCTGCATAAAGTTCACGCGACGCGTGAGCGATCCTACAGGGAAGAGCGAGGTTCCTATTTAAAGACTTCGAATATAGGCCCAGGACGCCAGTCATAGCAATATTGAGACACCATAGGAGACTCGGAGTTTCCTGTGTCCAGAATTTTGACGTTTGTATCATCCACCCATATACATAGCAACCATAGATGACATTAATATATGACAACGACCGGCATCCGGGCCGCTTGCCACTTGAAGGGATAGAAACAGAGAATACAGTGACGTTACAATACACTTACATGGTCCAAAGGCAGTACAAGGAAGGCCCCGCCACCAGCCACTTCTGTCACGATGGCGACGAACTTAGGGTTGACAGCGCAGAAGTTGGAGTCATGAGCGTTTCTGGTAATCTTTATGTTGTCATAGCAACGCTCCCGTTTGAACGGCACGCCGTATACATGGCGGAATTTGGAGCTCCTTACGCCGCGAAACCACACCTGAAATGTTACGCGTACGTTATTGAAATTCTTTTATTTCTTTACGAGGTTACTAAATCCGGTAAGGTCTCGATTAGTCGAGGTGTAACTTTCAATGTTAATTGCAGCGAACTCAGCAGTTTAATTAATCGCTATTAATTAATTCGACTCTGATTACATGTTAAAGCCATGATGTTAGAAACGAAAAAGATTGTTAAGCAAGACGTAATTGGAAAATTTATCAGCGATAAAAAAGAGTCTTAAACTTATTCAGTTACATGCCATTACATCGCATTGCACTCAACATGTGCACGCAACAAATAGAAAATTATCTGCGTTACATTTTAAATTAGCATAGCATCATAGACGTAAATAATATAGACCCGGTCTAACGTACACGTAATATGTCCCCACTTCCACGGTGTCCAATCCAAAATTCTGTCACCGAGCGTGCGTGACAATAAGCGTTTTTAAAAAAACTTTTTTCGAAACTGTTTCTCAGTATCTAAAAACTCGTCTCGTTGTTGAAAAAATGTGACCCAGCTTTAGTGTCACGATATAAGTTTAACTTTGGATTGGACACCAATGAAGTGGGGAAACATGACATGTATCTACGTTAGGCCGGGCCCATACGAAGTATTATTTATGTCTATGCATAGCATAAAACCTACAGTCGTGCTGCAGTCGAAGAGTAATGGCTTTTCAACGGGGTTAATCTACCTACATGAAGGCTAAGAATTTAATTACTTGCACTATTAAGCCCACTTGTTAGCCTCTTAACTCGGGTATCAACTACTCAAGTTAGGTCCATTTTAACCAACGGCGTTAACCTCCTGGTTAGCCTCTAACTGGAGTTAAGTTGATTAAACAGAACCTGAGTAAAGAGGCTAACTCGAAGTTAGTGGCGTTGGTGCAAGCTGGCCTTATATTTTTAACGTCATGGTCCCTATCCGATGTCATTTCAGTAAAAAAAAAACCTTTTGCGCAAAAGAAACGCAAGTTTAACGTTTCCACGTTGAAAGTCTATTCTATAAGTTCGGCATTCATTGTTTAAAAATATATTAAGCTTCGTTTGTGACGGGCTTTATGCAGATGATTTGAACATAACAATAGTTTTTTTTAACTACTCGAAAGTTTCAACACAGGAGCCAAAATAAGTACTAGACGTAGATGTCTGTTTGATTAATAGGTTTCAACTCGATTGTATAGACCTCAATAAACATATACAGGAAAATCTACTCTCTCTCTCTATTTATTAAGAGTTAGAATGAAAAATCAGTGTGTCATCTATAAAATGAGACTGACTTTCGGTACGTCTAACTTGACCGGATTTGCGGTGGTTAGTTGATTACGAATTTATAAAGAAGCTATATAACGATAATAAGGTGTAACAGTAATTTTAAATAATGGAAAGTCTGATTTTATGTATTTTTAGATAAAATACAGAATGTAAATCGAATGTGATTTGTGACGCTCTAGAATGTGTGATTTGATTAAGAATAAAGATAACTGGCTAATTGGAGTAGTAGGTTAACGACATAGAAAATATTTTAAACAAGTAGCATTCTGAAGTACTATACAAATATTAATAAACATGTACTACTACTACAGCCTATTTGAGTCCCACTGCTGGGCACAGGCCTCCTCTCACCCCGAGAGGGTTTGGGCTATAGTCCCCACGTGGGCCCAGTGCGGTTTGGGGACTTCACACACATCTTTGGATTACTCCGCAGATGCGTGCAGGTTTCCTCACGAGGTTTTCCTTCACCGTAAAACTCAGTGGTAAATTCAAATTGAATTTCGCACATAAGTAAACTTAGAGGTGCCTGCCGGAATCGAACCCCCGACCCTCTGCATGAGAGGCGGTAGGTCGAACCACTAGGCCGCCACGGCTTATAATAAACATGTAAAACGACAAAAATATCGCTAGTTAAATACTTAATAATTACAGTATATAGCTGTCGGTAAAAGTATTAACTCGTCAGTAGGTACTAACATAATGGGTTTCATGTTCGTAACTTGTATGTATAGATGTGAGTAGCAAAGTTGATTGGCCTCATGAGACGCTGCTCCTAGACTCATTTAATGGATAGCGAAGAATAGCGGCGAATGCCAATGAAATTAAATTCAATTAGAGCTCATATACATAAAATTGACTGAAACTGGCATTCAAGAAACATAACTTGGAAAAATAAAAATCGCAAGGGACAGCGAAAGCTTATGGCCGTATGTGTGTGCAAAAAAAGAATAAAGGAAGATACTCTACCTGTGAATTAGTCATGATGTCTCCGGTTCAGGTGCGATATAGGCATGCACTACATAGAGGCGCACGCCCAAACTACACAGTCTTGTGCATTATAAATAATCGTGTACACAAACAACATAAACAGCTGCCCACAACATGACGCACTGTAACTTAACACTGAAAATATTCAAAATAAACAAAATGGATGCATTAAACACAATAAACAAAACAAATTAACGGTTGGAAAAAATAAAATGGGGGTATTAACGCGTAATTGGAAGTCACATGTGTTGGTTCTGAGTGTTCTGTGTAATTAAACTTGTGATTATTGTGATAGAGCTGCGCAGACGCGTGCCTCAAGCGGCAGGCGAAAAAAAAGTGAAAAGCGACGTTAGTCGTTGCCGCCAATCGATGTTGCGAGAGATTTGAAATTCACGCGCTATAGAATAACGATCAATTAAATAATAGCATCTCTCGCGTACCGAGGTCACCCTAACTGTGCTTCAACCAAATCACGCGAACATGAAATAAACGGCATTATAATAATACGTATAATATTAATTGCATTGAATCAATATTTACCTATAACATGTAAAGATGAACATAAGTACTTCGATTAAGCTATTATAAAACATGACTCACAAATACACTTTGAAATGTAGTACTGTAACACTTTCCCTCCACCACTTGAAGATAGTTACATGATGGGCATCAAAGCGTTACGAGAAGCGCACCCGCCGCTAACGCATACGACTTGGTAAAATATGGAGTATTATGGAGTCTGTATGTTTATGTTCATACCTAAGGCTATTTCTAAAATTTTTAATGCATTGTGGCGGGTAAATCGTGGAATTATCTCGATACGAAATTTCATCTAAATCGGTCCAGTCCAGTGGTTGAAGCGTGAAGAGGTAACAGACCGACAGACAGACACACAGACAGAGTTACTGTCTCATCTTATATAGGTATAAAAATGAATCGCCATGTGCTGGACCGATTAGGCTATTTTTTTTTTTGTTTTATTCCCTGTGATTCAGGGAAGGTTTAGAAAGAAAAAAAAAAGAAAAAACTAACTGAAACTGTGTGGGAATCCGTGGTGATACGAAGTTCACCGGGCCAACTAGTTTATAATTGTTTTACAATTAGAAGACCTATAAAAGTGTTAACCACTATTTTTATGCATAATAAAAAGCACTTTGCAAAGGAGTCAAATCACTTTACCACAGAATATTTAATAGTAAGTACTACATACAGAATGGCCACGGAATCCCCCGCCTGAATCTAGCCGGCGCGCAACTCGCACCCAACTCGCGCTTACCTTACCGTCATTTGTTTCATCAGGAGATGGTGAGTGAATCATTGGCCCGCGTACTGGTACACACACATTTAATAGTGTACAGACATCCTCACACGCAAACATTGACAGTTCATTCGAATTGTGTTCGAAATCGTGCTTTTATAGGCCGTGTCCGCCCTGTGACTTTACTTAAATACATCAATGATCACTCCAGTTTAATAAGGAAACAGTTATCTACTCAGAGACTGGCACTGGCACTAATGAATGGATGACTCTATTTAAGCTTAACACAACTGTTAAGTTAATCCTGCCCGAGTGACCAAAATAATAAGACAGTTGAGTTGCCAACTGTACACGTAAGTACGAGTAGCACTTATGTCATGGTTAGGCGGTTTAAAATATACCGAAAATGATATAACATTTGTGTTTGAGTTACGCCATACTACACCAACAATTACATTTTAGGAATCTTAAGCACTTGACTTTAGTTGAACACATAAATAATGTTTTGTCTTCAACCTAGTATAGGCTGCAGTCTCTTAGAAAGTGTATCATGTTATTGGACCTTTTTTTTTATGTAATGCCCATATGACATTACTACTACTACAGCCTATTTACGTCCCACTGCTGGGCACAGGCCTCCTCTCATCACGAGAGGGTTTGGGCTATAGTCCCCACGAGAGCCCAATGCGGATTGGGGACTTCACACGCATCTTTGAATTACTTCGCAGATGCGTGCAGGTTTCCTCACGATGTTTTCCTTCACCGAAAAGCACAGTGGTTAATTCAAATTGAATTTCGCACATAAGAAAACTTAGAGGTGCGAGCCGGAGCCATATTACATTAGCTTAATCAATATTCATAGAGGAGGTGAAAGTTATTATTTAATTTACATCAATCGGTTCCCAAGATATATTAAAAAAATATGGTGACTTCAAATCTCCTTTTTGTATGAGACACTATTTCTATAATTATGCTATTGTTTAATTTTCATAACTAGTATGTAAGTACGCCAATATGCAAAATATTTAAGGATAGCCCGCGCGCGCCTTCTTCCACGTCGAATTTCGGTTATCGTGTTCCCGCGGGAACTATGCGTTTTCCGGGATAGTTTGTAGTGACTATGTCCTTCCCCGGGACTCCTACTATCTCCATAGCACATGTCATCCAAATCGGTACAGTGGTTGAAGCGTGAAGAGGCAACAAGCAGAGTTACTTTTGCATTTATAACAACCATGGCTGATCTTGGTGATGGCCCTTTTCTATGAAGAAGAATGAAGCCACCTATAAATGTGAAAGTCACTTTTAGTGAGTTACATTTTTCATTGTAAAACTGGTGAATCGTTTTAGATGAAATTGGGTTGGAAACCTGTGAAGATTGAAGATTATTTTAAATCCTTGACAAAGGAGTTCTTATTCTGGAAATTAATCAAATATAGGGTGAAATGGTTTGGCTGGAAAGTTGAATATGATATTCAATGCACACAAAGTTGCGGACAGAAACTAGTAATACTTCAAATTTAAACTACTTACTAAGTCAATAAGGATAAAATTTGCGTAAATTGACCTTTCGTATGTGCACAAAATAATAGTGAGTTCGACCCTTATCACTATTCGATAGTACTATCCAAAAGCATGTCAAAATTTTTGGGTTGATCCAGGACACGGTATACATACAAACGGTTTATGGCCAGAAAGAGCAATATGTTTGTAAAGAACACATCAATTGAGTATGGGTGAAAAATAACAACATGCCTGATTTATTTATTTTTAAAAAGGAATAACATTTTGTATCATGAGAAAAAGACGGATAAATTATTTGGCGGTATAACGGCTCACTAAAGGCTGCCTACCAAAATTGACAAACAGCCGTCATGCCACCAAAACATTTTTGTTTTTAACGAGCAATGGCATGGAAAATTCTGTGTTTCTCCTTTTGATACGGAATGTTATTCCTGTCCAAAAATTATCAATTCGAGTAGATTGTCATTATTCACCCATACCCAATTAGGTAGGTACTTCATAAAGTTAAAGTTAAGTATATGTTCTATACTTTTCCGCTCTTAGCTTTGATTGTACTTGGGGCTGTATTCAAATTAATAGTCGTTCGTTAGAGTATTGTTTTTAAAATTAGTAAATGTCCACGGTTCTATTTATGCACCTGCCGGCACTTCGAAGAAGGACGGGACAACAACCAAAGAGACCCTCAGAACAAACCGCATTGACAACTAAAATAACCAAATCGATATCATAATAAACAAAGTGTCTTAGGGAAAGTCATAAAATTAACGCATGCAAAGTGAAATGCGGGAAAAAATACCATACAGTGAGAGATCGATACTCGTGGCTACGCCAATAACTTTTAAACAGATACGCTTAGCAGTAGCTGATATCTTACCTTAGCGGCAGGTTTGTTGCAAGCCCTCACATCTATCGAAGTACTTTTTGCAGGACTTTTCTCCACAATATTAATAATATCCACACAATTTGTTTCCCGTATGGACTCGTCCTTTGCCGGAGGCATACCTTAAAGAAAATATTGTAACGCCTTTAATTCTATAAAATAAATTGATCTAAAAATTGTATTTTTTCACATAAACCCTAATTAGTGCCTGCACTTTAAACTAAAACAATATAAAATCGATTCTATACGATAAACTACTGGCAGAAAGTAAAGTAACTCTGTCCTGTCTGCATTCTGTCTGACTGAATGAATGAATGAAATAAATACAACGAATGAAAGACAGATAAAATCAACTTCTATACGTCCGTACAGAATAAAACTGGAAACTACAAGACTGCGCCATCTGTTAGCTGTGAGTAACAATGCCTATAAAAATACGAACTTTTTGCGCATTTCTGTGGCCAGGCAATCATCGATTTAAACAAACACTAAACTTGAGTTGTATCAAGGCAATGATTTGAGAACATATGGAAGTAGTAATAAGTAGAACTGCCACTGTCACTGAAACCAAAATTGGCGCCAGGTGCACTGCACGGAGGTGAGGTGTAAAAGCATGGTATCTCTCCTTATTTTACCTCATACATAACGAGTCATAAAGACAAAAAAGCCACGATCCCATGATATATTGGGAATTTTTTGAATTCATGTGAATTCATTATTTTCATCGCAACCATGTAACTAAATTCTTAGTGTATAAGTACATAGGTGGTACACATATGTACATGATATGCTAAGTAGACGAACCCTGGCAGGGTGTAGTATTATATAACAACAGTACGGCAGGAACGCCAATATAAGCTTTGGGATATTTAAGCTCAATTTTAATGTTTCGAAAATGACTCCAGATGTACTTATTTCTTCTATATGACAAGTGGTTCTAACGTTAACTTTCTTCTTATTATTATTTATTATTAATAAGCATACAACAATGCGATCAGTGGCGGACTAAGCATGTCGGGGGCCCGGGGCGGAAAATCGAAATGGGGCCCCCCTCCTTGCCTGTGTAGATATGTTTATGGTGTATGTTAGGCTCCCGTGTACTGACTACCTAACACATTTAGTTGAAATTTGTTCGCTTACCATCAGGTGGCCTGTGTGCTCGTTTGCATTTGTACATCCATACTTAATATTATAAATGCGAAAGATTTGGTATGGATGGAGATAATTCTAGTCCCGATGAAGGACATAGGCATAGCCTAATTTTTATCCCGAAAAACGTATCTAGTTTCCATGGGAACGCGAGTGCTAAAACCGAATCCTACGCGGACAATAAAGTCGTGGACAGAAACTAGTCCATTTTCTAATATTATAAATGCGAAAGTAACTCTGTCTGTTACCTCTTCACACTTCAACCGCTGGACCGATTTAGATGAAATCCGGTATGGAGATAGTTCTAGTCTCGGGGAATGATCCAGTAACCTTGTCGTTTGAAAGTATGGAGTAGTAAGCGCGAAATCAGGTAGTTAGGATTTTTTGCAGGCTTGTTTATGTTGTTGGCCTAATGTATAATCCAAGTTTATGACCTCGAGCGCCGAACGGAACTTTGTCAAAAATAAAAAACAAGAGAATTTTTCAGCTGTTTTTCAGATTTTGGCGATTTTAATTACAAAGGACTAGTTTTTGATACCACCTTCTCAGGACATTTTTAAAGAAGTCTAAATTTGCTATGATATGAGACTAGAATCGTCTCTGTGTACCCAATAGTTTCTGAGATAAAGCTTTTCAGAATTCATCATTTTTCAGAACTTCGCAATATTTTAGAAGTCATCGAACAACTCTATGGGGATGTTTTTTCAATTACCTTTGACGGATTGTGCTAGTGTTGCTCGTGTGGAGTCACGAATGGGAGCCACCTGTAGCATTTTTATATGCTATTAGCTTTTGAAGGCGATTTCGTCACACACCAAAAGAACTTTGGGGTAACCATCGAACAACTGCCACGTTTCATCTATAGTTAGCAGACAACGCTTAGCCAAAACTGATGGTCGTAGGAAGCTGAAATTTAGCATGTACGAGGGGTGATCCAAAAGTAATGATAACTGAATACTTATTGAATCGGATTAAAATAAATAGGTATGCCGTTACTGGCCATAAAGACTCCTTAGTAAAAAAAATATATATGTATCTGTCAGAGAGTTGCAGCTGTTTTTTCACGAGCAGTCGGAACAATAACGCAAAAATGGAGATAACTGAGGTGAGAGCGGTTATTAAATACTTCTGTTTGAAAAAAATGTGTACTAAAGATATATACGCTGAATTAATGGAAACACTGGGCGAGTCCGCTCCACCGTATTCCACAGTGGCACGGTGGTCAAAGGAGTTTAACTTGGGAAGAACATCCACTCAAGATGAACATCGCGAAGGCCGTCCATCTGACGCCATTACTGGAGAAAATGTCGAAAAAATTCATGATCTCGTTTTAACAGATGGAAGGATGACTATCAGGCATCTAGTTGAGCTCACAGGCATCTCGTATGGTAGTATTCAAAGAATCTTAACTGATGAACTACACATGAAAAAAGTCTCCGCTCGTTGGGTGCCTAGAATGTTAACGGCTGAAGAAAAGAAAATACGATGTGAGATTTCGAAGTCTAATCTTGACAAATATCAAACTGATCCCGAAACATTTTTGCGTCGGTTTGTAACCATGGACGAGTCTTGGATCCACCATTTCGATCCTGAGACCAAACAGCAATCCATGACCTGGAAGCGAGCGTCTTCCCCTACACCGAAGAAATTCAAGGTAGCAAGCTCCGCTGGTAAGGTCATGGCTTCAGTGTTTTGGGTGCTGAGGGAGTCATAATGATCGAATACCTGGAAAAGGGAACCACTATTACGGGCTCCTACTACGCTGACCAAATACGCAGATTGAGAGAGGCAATCAAAGAAAAGCGGCGGGGTAAACTTCGAGCTGGCATCCTGTTTCACCAGGACAACGCACCGCCCCACAAGGCCGGCGTTGCGATGGCTGCCATCCGTGATTCAGGGTTCGAATTGCTGGAACACCCCCCATATTCGCCAGACCTAGCCCCCAGCGACTTTTATCTCTTTCCACGGCTGAAGGAAGAAGATCTTAGAGGCAACAAATTTTTAAATGATGGCGAGGTAATGGCCGCTGTGGAGGCATTTTTGGAGGGCCAAGAAGAACATTTTTTTTTTAAAGGAATTCATGGTCTGGAGAAACGATGGTCTAAGTGTGTAGACTTGGAAGGAGATTACGTAGGTAAATAAATTATTTTATTAAACATTTTATGTGTCTTTCATACTGATTATCATTACTTTTGGATCACCCATCGTAGGTTAATTAGAAGAGGCGTACTTAGTAAGACAGGATTTTCTAAAATTCTTACGGGAACGGGAAAAACGGGAGTTTAAATTTTGATGTTTCTGTGCATTACGAAATCGCCTTCAAAAGCTAGTAGCATATAAAAATGCTACAGGTGGCTCCCATTCGTGACTCCACACGAGCAACACTAGCACAATCCGTCAAAGGTAATTGGAAAAACATCCCGATAGAGTTGTTCGATGACTTCTACAATATTGCGAAGTTCTGAAAAATTATGAATTCTGAAAAGCTTTAGCTCAAAACTATTGGGTACACAGAGACGGTTCTAGTTTCATATTATAGCAAATTTAGTCTTCTTTAAAAACTTTCGCGAAGGTAGTATCAAAAACTAGTATTTTAGGGCCAAAATCGCCAAAATCTGAAAAGCATCCGAAATTTTCTCGGTTTATTTTTTATTTTTGACAAAATAGCGTTCGGCGCTCGAGGTCAAACTTGGATGATACATTGGGCCAACTTCATAAATAAGCCTGCAAAAAAATTAGAACTACCGGATTTCGCGCACACGCTGATGTATAAAGTTACTGGATTAGAAGGACATAGGCCACTTTTTAATCCGGAAAAACACATAGTTCCCGCAGGAGCGCGGTAACCGAATTCGACGCGGGCGAAGTAATGGGCTGAAGTCTAACTAAAAGTCTTCTTTAAAATAGTCCTGAAAAGGTAGTATCAAAAACTAGTTCATTAGGGTCAAATTCGCCAAAATCTTTTTTTATTTTTGACAAAGTTGCGTTCGGCGCTCGAGGTCACAAACTTGGATTATACATTAGGCCAACATCATAAACAAGTCTGCAAAAAATCAGAACTACCGGATTTGACGCACATGCTGATGTAACTGTTACTGGATTAATTTACGTATTATCATTATATTCCCACGGAGTCCATATTATGCGCTTAACACGGTACCACGATCGCTTATTACTAGCCTTAGATTATGACGAGTTGTTTCCTTTGTTTGCGAAAAAATCAAGTGTTTTACCACTAACTATAAATATCTATGGAATGGACTGTGGGGGCCCTCACGTCAACTAGGTCGAAGCCAGAACATTGGCGTAACAATAGGGTGGCAGTGGCGCGTGGCAGAACGGGCAAAATTCCCTAACTCATTACCTGGGCTGAGGGGGGCCCGGCCCAGGAGGCCGCGAGGGAAGAAAGGAGAATCCAAATTTTCAGTTGTGCAATTTTGTAAATTAACGGGGCTGGGGCCCTATAGGTACGAAAGATTTGCCTCGGGGCCTCGAGCGTGAGGTGGTACAGTTATACCGCTGCCTAGTCGAAACTATTTTTTCAAGTTTTTTTTGCCTTATGTACTATATTATTTGGTGATTTGGGGGCCCCCTAGGATCGGGGGCCCGGGGCGGACCGCCCCCGCCGCCCCCCCCTTAGTCCGCCACTGAATGCGATCATACATATAAACATGACCCTGCAAAACTGTTTATATAGTTTGACTGCAGGCGGACACTATGTTGCAGTATAGGTAAAGCATTAAATGTAATACATATATTATTAATTTACTAATATTTACCATACTTGAGATCAGTGGAATATTATGAATAAGTACTTATCTAAATTCTTATTTTAAATTATGCTCTATATAATGAATTGATTTAACCTTGCAGATAGTGGCGCCAACTAGTGAGCAGTAATACGGTGGCTCTCATTCATAAAGTGTGACTATGCGCTATGCATGTTGTAGAACGAAACGATAGACGCCGCCGACGAGAGAAATAATTTGTAGTGAACGAATGAATGTGAGGGCAGGTAGGTTGGGATGGGAGGTGGAGGAGTGATAGCCACTATAATGAAATTCATAGTAGAATGGTACGTTTATATGTACGGCGTTCAAAACAACATTCACGGGCGCGTTCACGGGCACGAGCGTGTAAACAGGCTGTTTTTGAACGCGCTCGTGAATGTGCACGTGAACGCCGTCGATCGGTCGGCTGCGGCTGTCGGTTTTCGACGAAGATCAAAGGTGAATTTGATTTGATGAGTGACACGGTCGGCGTTCAAAATGACATTCAACAGGCACGTTTACGAGCACGGGCACGCGCGTATAAACGTAGCACCTATGCTACGTTTATACGCGCGTGCCTGTGCAAGATTTATACATTGGAACTCGGTTCCAGTGAACCGATTTTCGTGATATTTTTGTAGTGTTGTTAACCAAAAATATTAAAAAATTTACCCATTTATTTTTGCCAGTCTCAAGTTTTTAAGAAAAAAAGGTTGATTTTTTTCGCTGTTTCCATTGATTTTATTTAAAAGGACGCAGTACAATGTATTCCAAAGGAGGAGGAGAGTTTTTAGAATTATTCTACGTGTTTTTTTGATGTTTTAGGCCCAGCAGTATCGGTATTAAAGGAAAATGGTCAATTTACGCCTATTTTCTCTTGTAAACTTACATGGACAATATTCGGATGTTCAAGATTCAAATGGGTTGCTCCTCAAATAAATTTATTTCTACCATGATATTGTAGCAGGGGGTGGGTTGGTGCTAGCTCGCGTAGTTGCTGTAGGCACGGAGATCAGCAGTGGAAGTTGAAGACACGGAGACCCGGTGGCACGGAGACTCGCTGGGCATCAGGATGATGACTAGCTAATTAAGAAATCTAAAACTCGCTGACTGGCCCTAACAATGCCCTATCAGTTCCCTAGTTAATAAATAATAATAATTTGCTTGAATTCATGGTATTGTATTCAGAAACAAGAGCTATCAAAAGACTAAATAAATTCAACTAGACAATTCTACGCTTAAAAATACCTAAATTCGAAAGAAAATGTGTCAACTCACCGATTATACTCGGCCAGTTTCCACAATATATTTGCACTTAATAAAAAAATACACGTTAAGATAACATACTCACTAACTTATTTATTATTCTAAGAAGTCAATTGATTGTAATACCTTAAAAAAATAGAAGCTGCTTTAGTAAATACTAGCTTCTGCCCGAGACTTCGTCCGCGTGGTAGGTATTCAGTAATAGCGCTCCCGCGGGAACTATGCGTTTTTCCGCGATAAAAAGTAGCCTAAGTATATGTTGACTGGTGTTACAAACTACCCCCAAACCAAATTAATTTGGAATCAGTCTAGTAGTTTTCGAGTTAAATCCGGATATACCTACATACATACAGTAATTTCTTCTAAAAATCGTTATTTTGTGTTCAGTATTGTACGTAATACCTATTATCTATACTGTGGTATGACATAGTAATGAGCGTAGCCAATTCATAAATACTCATGAAAACACAAACGGGTTATTATGTACTCTATCGTACCACAACTACTTACACACACACACGTTATTTAATTTAAACCAGTCGCACTTGATAACTCGGGAGGAGTAGACACTTACGTGTGCACCGTTTTAACAGTTACTTCATAAATATCAGATATGGTTAAAATTCACAACTTTGGTGCTGGACCAGCAAAATTACCCGAGGAAGTAAGTAAATAAATTACTAAAAATATTTACCTAAGTTAACTTTTTTGTTACCTAATTGACTCAATGAATTGCTATTTAACAAACTTGTTATTGCAGCATTCCTCATGGCATGTTTTGTTTTAGGTATATGAAACCATCCGAAAGGAATTAACAAATTATGAGCAGTCTGGAATAAGTTTGTTGGAGACAAGTCACCGTTCGGGTACTTATTTAAAGCTTAACACTGAAATCCAAGCAGTAGTGCGAAGATTACTGTGAGTAATTTTTTATCCTGATACATACATCTACCTTGCATAAAATTGGTAAAGTTACGAATACTACCTAGTTTCTTAGACCTGTTTTAGTTACAAACGAAAAATAATTTTATTGTCACACAGTTAAATATTTATTCATTCACTCAGAAAATTGGTGTTATTGATAAAATTAAGTGATATTATGAAATTTATAAAATGCATTAAGCAATATATTTTTCGGAAATGTTGCCCATCCCTAGAAGCCAGAAAGCTCAGTAGCAAGAAAAACCGGGAAAAACATTTTAAAACATCCGAAATAATTTTTTGACATTTTGAGTTCATTCATATAACTCGGTCAATATTTTTTAAATCAATTACATTCGTTCGAATTGGTCGTGTCTTTTTCAGTGGTCTTCTTTTGTTTTGATATTGTTTTTGTATGGATTGTTTTATTTAATTTCCTAACTTTTTCTTGGTTTCTTTTAGGGATGTTCCTGCTAATTACAAAATTCTCTTCCTGGCAGGAGGTGGACAAGGCCAATTTGCGGCTGTCCCTCTTAACCTTATTTCTCGAACTGGAACTGCCGACTATGTTGTAACTGGTTTGTTTCTTTTTATTATTTATGTCGTTTACTTACTAAGTACTTACCTTTTTTTTAAAATTCTGGAATGTTTGATCGTTGTTCCTTTTTTCAGGTGCCTGGTCAGCTAAGGCCGCCAAAGAAGCGAAGAAGTATGGGAAGGTGAACACAGTGACACCCCCCACTGAACGTTATGAAGGCATTCCCGATCAATCTACATGGAAATTGGATCCAAATGCGTCATACGTCCATATTTGTACAAATGAAACCATTCATGGTAAGTAATAAAATTAAAATCGAGTTTTTTTACTAAACCTTTGACTCAATGGAAATTGTTGAACACTTCAGTGATTAGCCGAAGATTTTTGGTTAGTATGCTGATAATTGATGAACATTAATAATTGCCCAAGTCTCTCTTAGAACCTATATTTTATTACCTAACTTACAACATAACTTTCTTAAAATTAGTACCTATGGACTGTAATATTAAAATTTTTTTTATGAAACATAAATGTTTAACTTCCACAACAGCCATATTTACGGCCCACTGCTGATCACAGGCCTCCTCTCATCATGAGAGAAATGTTTAACTTATTCTGGCCTAATAATAAAAAACCGGCCAAGTGCGTGTCGGGCCACGCGCAAATTATAGGGTTCCGAAGTTGACGATGCCCACAGTACCTTTCTAAGACTTATTAGCATCTAGCTAGCCTGTGGTATGACGTGCACGCCCGACTCCCCTGCCGCTCGAGAAAAATCATCATTATAAGTTGGTCGACTATTACTCGTAAGTTTGTACAGCCTACTTAGCTCTGATAGTTTTCCTTTCAACTACGTTATATATGCCACAACCGTGATTTTTTTCAGCCATCCAAATACCACCATTTAGCTGGCAGGGGGGGAAACACGTGACTCTAACAAAAAATAGCACTTTAAAGCTTAATATTTCACAAACGCATCACTTAATCAAAAAATGGTTTTAACAAACCCACAATATTTTTTCGAGACCTATTCAACGATATGCCGCACCATGGGGTATGCAAGAAAAAAAAATTACATCCCCACTTTACGAGTAGGGGAGGTACCCTATAAAAAAATATATTTCAAAATTTTATTGTACCACTTTGTCAGCATAACTAATATGCATATTCATGCCAAATTACAGCTCTCTAGACCTAAGCATCTCCGAGCAATAGTGCGGACAGACGGACGGACATGGCGAAACTATAAGGGTTCCTTATGGACTTCGGAACCCTAAAAACGACACAGTGTCAGGAAAACTGGAAGAGAGTACTTGAAATAAGTAAATATTTAAAAATTGAGAAGACTAAAGGATCATGAAGAGGCAGAATACCTATTAGCACTTTATAAATTAGCTAATTCAGGTTTTATATTGATGATATATCTATTTTCTCATTCTTTTCCAGGAGTGGAATTTGACTTCATTCCGGACACCAAAGGAGTTCCGTTGGTAGCTGATATGTCTTCTAACTTCATGTCCAAGAAAGTGGATGTTTCAAAGGTACATATATAGGAATATATTCAATGTCAAAAACATTTTTTACTAATAGAGATAAGATTAATTCTATTTGTTGTCAAGTTGATTAGATACAGGTACTGGTACAAACATACAAATAGAAATTGATGGTTTGGTTTATGACTATCTTTAATTTTAATTTTAACCAGGATCATTGAGGATCAAAGGATAAATGACCGGTTCCTATATCAACGAAACGCCTCGTTTTGGATATGGATCGGTTAAAATGTGACATTTGCTCCATAGAGAATCTGTCAAATTTAACCATCCGAAGCTAAAGCGAGGCGTTTTGTGGGTATAGGAACCGGGCCTAAGTGTTTAGACCGGGGCTAAACACTTCCGAAGTTGGATTATTAGTGGAAATTTACTCTCGTTAATGGAGCATGGTGATGATGACACAATTATCAACAATAAAATAATTAACTTTAGTTAATACTTAACCATTGGCATTTGAAACCATGGGGCCCTGGGGACTGAGCACTTTCAAAAGTCTTGAAAAAACCCATTTAAACTTCTTTCCTTTTACTTATGCCAAAGAATTAGCATTGCCATCCAACATGGCAATGCAGCCAGCCTTCTGGACACCCTATTCAGGCAGTGATTTTTGGCCAAATTTTCTATTATAACTCTATTTTAACTATTTAATTTACTTTTAATATTTCTTAATTCTTTTTTTTTCAATGTACTGTAGTAGTTTAAGTTGTGAATATTCTCTTTATTTTAAAATTATGCAAATATTGGAAGAATAATTAAAGAATTAAAGTAATATGTTTCAAGGTTTTCCATATGTTACTTAACTAATATAGTTAGTTACTCTCGGAAATATAAATAAATATAAAAAATAGGATATATCTATATATATATTCAGAAAGTTCAATATATTTCCGAAAATAGAATCTTATCATGTGATTCCTTTTTCCATTTTCTAGTTTGGTGTTATCTATGGAGGAGCCCAAAAGAACATTGGCACATCTGGGGTGGCACTAGTTATAGTGAGGGAAGATTTATTGAACTATGCATTGCCAATTTGCCCCTCAATCCTCGACTGGAGCGTAAATGCTAAAGCCGACTCCATTTTGAATACGCCACCTATGTTTGCGTGAGTACTCTTTTGAAAGTTCTGTAATTCTCACAGAGATGGCGTGATTTTAAAATACGGATAAGAAGTTCTTTTGTTTATGTTTTGTGCCTTGTAATTTAACTTAACTTTGTAATGGGAGTCATTTGTGATGATTTTAATATGTTTGACATATGCCTTCACTACTCTAACTAAACAAACATGTAATGTTAATCGTTTGGTTTTGGTATAAAACATCTTTTTCTCTAAAAATGACTTGTACATAGAAGGGTAATGTTCTTAAGAGAGTTTACTCCCAAAGTTGGCAACGTCGTAAATAGCTGTCAAATATTTCGCTGTTTTCATTCATTTCTGAATATTACTGAATGGAAACATGAATTATAGTTTGGATTGCAACCATTATCATAGCAACACGAAATTTTTAGTATTATGGAAGTAATATTTTTTGAAAACTTTCCAGCGCATTTTCCATGCATTTTAATGTAATCTTAACATTTGAATGCCTAACCAACAAATATAAAACGAGACATGTCATTCAACCATAGAATAATAACTTCTTTTTTAATTCAGTAATATTGAGATTAATAAAAACAACGAAACATTTGACAGCTATATGCGACGTTGCCAACTTTCGGGATAAACCCTCTTAACTTAAGTTTTGTGATAGCCTTTGTTGATTGAAATATAAATTACAGGATCTACATTATGGGGAGAGTACTGCAATGGATTGAATCAAAGGGCGGTCTTGATGCTATGGCAGAATTAGCGACAAAAAAATCATCACTGATCTACCAAGTCATTGAAGAGTCTAACGGATTCTACTATGCACCAGTAGCAAAGAATTCTAGGAGCAAAATGAACATTCCCTTCCGGATTGGATCTGCACAAGGCAATGATGCTTTGGAGAAAGAGTTCTTGAAGGGAGCTGAGGCTTTAGGATTAATTCAGCTTAAGGGACACAGGTAAACTATTTTTAATTTCAACTTTACACACACATACATATTTGGAAGAATAGTATACATGCGTACTTTTAAAATCTAAATTAGATTTGAACATAAACATATGCAGTGTTCTCAATGAGGTTTTAAAAATGATTATACCCTATCATATTTGATATGACTGGATGAACGCACTACACAATCAGGTGACTGATAAACTTATTTGCCACCTGTAATGTTATCTTAATAGAACCCATATCTAGTTTTATCATACGCACATAGCTTGTTTTTGGATGTAACTGGTTCATAGCCAGAATCCGGTTGAATTGAATATCTTTGCTAAATGCTCTGTAATTCTAGCTCCTTGTACAATCAGACGCTCTGCACTTACCTTTAGCACAGATTATTGATGGTTAGTCCCCGTAATTTGTGCCTTTAGCAATTGCATTTTGTAAGGGCAAGCATTTAGTTATCTATTGTATGACTAAATACTTTAACTTTTCAGGGATGTCGGCGGTATCCGTGCTTCGACCTACAACGCTGTTACATTAGAGGAAGTTCAGGCATTAACCAAGTACATGAAAGAGTTTTACAATAAGCATTCCAAGTAATTTTTAACAGTATGTTTCAATATAGTTTCAATACTATACTAAGGTACGTCAAAGTATTTTGCTATAATATTTTTATGGTATTCTGTATTCAGTGCCTTGATCATTGGCTGTGTAAAAAATAAATAAATTTTGTGGTTAATTATATAAATTCTTTGATTTGGAAAACACACACATAGACATAAGTGGTCATGGAAAATCTTTATTTAACACCAAATATTTAAAAGGAATCAAGTAATTTAAGGCCTAGATAAAATGATTTTTCCCAGACATTAGACCCAGCTAGACCGTTTTTTCAGTCCCTTAAACCTCCATATTACAATTTTCCTCTACCTCTCTTTTATAATACCCACTTTTATACTCTACTATTATCACTAATAGTGGTTCAGAACTTCGCAATATTTTAGAAGTCATTGAACAACTTTATCGGGATGTTTTTCCAATTACCTTCGATGGATTGTGCTGGCCTCTCTACTAATTAAACCGCGACTGATAAGCATTGTTACCTAGTCCGTATTTATTTACTAGTAAATTTTGATCTACTAATTGGTACCGTGGTACTCAAATATGCCTTATTTAAAATTCAAATGTGGTTCAATTCAAAGTCACAAAAACGTAACGTGAAGTTAGATTGTGCTGACTGTACTGAATGAGAAATATGTTTGTGAAAGGGTGTAAGTTGTAACTGATTAAATGTATCGATTATGAAATGATTACAGCATCGTCGATTATTTTAGATTGAACTGACTATTGCCCGTGACTTCGTATGCGCATGAGCATTAATATGTACAATTTCTGCTTCCTGCGACCAGTAGTTTCCGCTGTGCCTTGTTCATCAGTCAGTCAGAGAGTAACGGAAGAGTTTTATTTTATAATATACTAGCTTTACCCCGTAACTTCATATGCGCAGAAATATTAAAATGAAAAATCCCGTTTTTTTTTGTTCCCGTGGGAATTTCGGGAAATCCTCTCTTAGTGCTCCCCTACGTACCCTACGGAACCTGCATGCCAAATTTCAGCTCTCTACGACCAGTAGTTTCGGCTCTGCGTTGATCGATCAGTCAGTCAGTCAGTCAGTTTCTTGTTTTTTATATATATACTAGCCTTTTGCCCGCGACTTCGTCCGCGTGGGATTCGGTTATAGCGTTCCCGCGGGATCTAAGCGTTCTTCCAGAATAAACACTGAACCTTTTCCTGCCCCGGGACTCGATTGTGCGCGCCACTCATATTGAACTCGTATTGAAAAAATACTGGTCATAATAAGCATCGCAAACGGATGGCTAACCACAAGGCCGCTGCGGGTCAGCTAAGTACGCGCTGAATTCATTTTCTTTTCGATAACTCCTAAGATATTCATTTAAATTGCATGGTGTAAATGGCAATCATAAAGTGCAAGAAATGCTTAATCCTATTTCAATTGATAAAGATTAATACTGTATCCCTCTAAATACTGCTACTACTACTACTACTACAGCCTATTTGCGTCCCACTGCCCTCTTTTGATGAGGGGAGGCCTGTGCCCTCTAAATTGCTTTCCAAATAACACATTATGTGGGACCATTTTTATATGGGAACAATTCCTAGAGCCCTGTTAGAGCTCATTTATGTCATAAAAGAAACCTTTTTTTCCAAATTTCATGTTTCTAGGCCCAGTGGTTTAGAAGTTACATACAAACATTCAACCCCCTTTTTACCCCTTTAGATGAGAAATTTCCAAAAATCCTTTATCAGTGCTCACTAACGTTATAAAAGGAACCTACCTGCCCAGTTCGATATTTTTAAGCCTAGCGGTTTAGAAGTTTCATACAAACTTTTAATCCCCTTTTTACCCCTCTAAAGGGGAAATTTCCAAAAATCCTCTCTTAGTGCTCCCCTACGTTCCCTAAGGAAACTGCATGCCAAATTTCAGCTCTCTACGACCAGTAGTTTCGGCTCTGCGCTGATCGATCAGTCAGTCAGTCAGTCAGTCAGTAAGTCAGTCAGTTTCTTGTTTTATATATATAGATTAATAGTAGAGGAGATTTGTATTGCGGTTGAAAATACAGATACTTACCCTACCCAGAAAGAAGGCTTGAAGGCTGGGCAGCGTTTGTAAATGTGAAGTTGATGGAAAGAAAGCAGCATATACCTAATTATGACCACTACTGAACTGTGTTACAGAGGGACAGGGTGAAAAAATCATGCAACAATAAGTGCTATATTCTTGTTACCATGCTATACGGATTACCTAGTTACGCCAATTATTATTATCAAATTATTATCACTATGGAGTCTTATCATCGTCGTCTAACGAGGCGTGGCAATTCGCGATTATGTCAAATGTCAAAGTTTATCAGTAGATAACTCTATGAGAACCTTATCGGTTTTCGTTTGCAATCAACACTTACATTTTCTAGATGACCCTAAAAGGTCATTCCTCTTATTTCGTAACAAGTATAACTAATCATTTACTAAATTGATGGAGAAGGGGTAGGTAATAAAAGTAAGCAAACTTTAAAAAATACTTATAAAATTTATTACATCATAATTTTTGTAAAAAAATATAAAGTACTGTTAACGTAATCACTAAATGTGGTAATAAAATGTGATGATGAAATATCGACCACTCGCGAGAGATTCAATTGAGGATTTCTTTCTACTTTATGTTACGGCTAAAATGGATAAATTGACCTACCTACGAATACATGAATTTCAATGGCTAATAGGATACAATACAATTCAGATGTTAAGATAGTAAGAACAAAATTATTGCACATCTTAGCCGCAATATATAGTTTTATCTGATTTAGTATGTTAAAATATTTCAAACATATATAAAACATTCCTTAAAATGATTAAGATAATCATATCTTAAAGCATCATTTGTTTACGAAACCTATATCCGTAGCAAAAATTAATAATCGATATTACGTATTAAATTATCCGAATTTATCATGTACGTATTCATAAAATAATAATTTATTTGTTTCACTATAAAGGTATACATATTGTTTGTATGATACTTTACATATATTTATTTTCCTACTCTCACATTTATAAAACATTCTGTACATTACACTCACAGTATAGGTATAACTCTCAGGCACACACACACATTCACATTATGTTAAGGTATACAATACAGTCCACGTTATAATACAAAAACAGTCGACCCATAAAGTCTTCAACATAAGTATCATCCTAATAGGTACTTTTATAATATTTCTGTTGTCGATTGCAAATTATACAATAAAAGTATCGCATTATTTACAAGAATATAATATTGATATGTCATTGGAATGTAATGTATAAATTTCCAAGTAAAAGCCCTGCTCGGTTATGGCAGTGTTCGCCTAAAAATACTTGAGCATTTGTTCGTTGATCATAATCTCAGGACATCAACACATTCACTGTTTCAAGAAAGGACTAATTGCGCCAAATTTCACTATTGCGTGCCATACTTGTTTGTGACATAAATTATATAATATATTTGGTGGGGCTGTAATAATTAAACAGTGAGTGTGTTAATACACATTCAATAAAAATTAAAGTCTAAAACTAACCTAACCGAATACAACATCTACATACAACTCCTCGGTTGTCTCACGCAATTATTGCAAGTCTATACAGATATCCAATAATATTGACTATTATTGTTCGGTGTACCGAGAATTGAAACTAGTACGAACAGTATTATGTAGTTTGACCAGAATACGACAAAACGCAGTCCTCTTTTGTTTACTGACCCTCACTGTCGCTGTCACTCTTATCTGTAAAGACAACAAGTGTGTTAGCATTGCGTCATGTTAAGAATTGTTATTACAGCGTGTTTGTGCATGCTCTCAAAACAAAACAACACAACTGATAAATATTGTTTTTAGTGGAATATAGTTCAAATGGGTGCTTCTGTATGACTCAATCGAACCAAGAAAGTCTGGTTCAATTTTCATCAGTTTATTGAAGTGGTTTATGATAGTACGTGAGTGCTCATTTAGTGATACAAAGGAGCAATAAAATAAAGCTATTATAAATATTCAAATTAGTCGTAAAAAACGGAATCAAATTACACTACAGTAAAATGAGTGAGACTATCGTTCCGAATTGATCATTACAGTTACTTATGCCACAATTATTGACGAAACTAATAATAAACTTTCACTAAGAAAAATGGCACGGAAGGATCCATAACTCATTTAACTGTAGCATGCGTGCGTAAGCTGCAAAGAAAACTAGAAAGGTGCCTAATCTAAGTGCTGAAAGAATACTGACCTTTCTTACCCGGATACGCGTGCCTCTTTAGGCGGTCATAGAGGTCTTCCTTCGTGCCGTATATACTGGCGTTCGACCGCGCTAAACTGTTCATCTTCCCATTCATCCCATTGTGCAAACTCTCCTTCATGTACGTTTCATTGTAGAAGTTAGGCATTTCCCAGCCGTCCTCTTCGTCGTCGTAGTAATGCGCGTACGTGGAGTGGTGGGAAGGTGCGATAGACTCCGCGTATGGCGTGTGAGCTCCGTAGTAGAAGTTCACTTGCGAGCCGTTCTGATCGATAGCTGGAGTTAATGTCTTCTTTGGTTCCTTCTTCTTTGTCGACCTGTTGAAAGACAATTAATTTAAAAACAAATTCGGTTATCTGACCATACACTTCCCATGGTTGATTTCATTTTGCATGGCTCTGAAACATCAGGGAGTGGTCCGGCATCAAAACAGCAGAAGTCAACTACAAGCTACAATCTACAGGAAATCTTTATTAAAAAAAAATGTATCGGCGACTAGCTTCGTCGGAACCACAAATGCAAGCATCGGCCACAAAGTTACAACTAACTCTAGACAAGGCTGCATTTAAAAGAAGGACCAAATGAATCAATATGCATACCTAGCGCAAATCATCCATACAAGCAGCACCAGGAAGATAATAAAGATGACGCCACCGGCGACCCCGCTGGCTATGTACGCGAATTCGCTCTTGTCTCTGCAGTGGCGGCCAGTGAAAGATCCAGTACATCTGCAGGACGGTTCTCCTCTAGCGTCCTTCACACACTCACCGCCGTTGTCGCAGAAGTCTATACACACATCTGAAAAATGATGGAAAGGATTAGATAAATAAACTAATCTATATCTAAATATATAAAACTCAAAGGTGACTGACTGACTGACTGACTGATATAGTGATCTATCAACGCACAGCCCAAACCACTGGACGGATCGGGCTGAAATTTGGCATGCAGGTAGATGTTATGACGTAGGCATCCGCTAAGAAAGGATTTTGTAAAATTCCCACGGGAACGGGAAAAAAAGGGATTTTTACTTTTTAATGTTTAGGCGCGTACGAAGTCGCGGGAAACATCGTAGAGATCTGAAATTTGGCATGCAGGTTCCTTGGGGAACGCAGGGGAGCACTATGAAAGGATTTCCCGATATTCCCACGGGAACGGGAAAAATGGGATTTTTACATTTTAATGTTTAGGCGCGTACGAATTCGCGGGAAACAGCTATCTATCTATCTAAATATATAAAAGAAGAAACTGACTGACTGACTGACTGACATATCAACGCAGAGCCGAAACTACTTGAAATTTGGCATGCAGGTTCCTTGGGGAGCGTAGGGGAGCACTAAGAAAGGACTTCCCGAAATTCCCACGGGAACGGGAAAAAATGTTTTTTTTTACATTTTAAGGCGCGTACGTAGTCGCGGGGATCATCGTAGAGAGCTGAAATTTGGCGTGCAGGTTCCTTGGGGAGCGTAGGGGAGCACTAAGAAAGGACTTCACGAAATTTCTACGGGAACGGGGAAAATGGGATTTTTACATTTTAATGTTTAGGCGCGTACGAAGTCGCGGTAAACAGCTATCTATCTATCTAAATATATAAAAGAAGAAACTGACTGACTGACTGACTGACATATCAACGCAGAGCCGAAAATACTGGTCGTAGAGAGCTGAAATTTGGCATAGAGGTTCCTTGGGGAGCATAGGGGAGCACTAAGAAAGGATTTCCCGAAATTCTCACGGGAACGGGGAAAAAAGGGATTTTTACATTTAAATTTTTAGGCGCGTACGAAGTCGCGGGAAACATCGTAAGGATCTGAAATTTGGCATGCAGGTTCCTTGGGGAGCGTAGGGGAGTACTAAGAAAGGACTTCCCGAAATTCCCACGGGAACGGGAAAAAATGGGATTTTTACATTTTAATGTTTAGGTCGCGGGGATCACCGTAGAGAGCTGAAGTTTGGCATGCAGGTTCCTTGGGGAGCGTAGAGGAGCACTAAGAAAGGATTTTCCGATATTCCCACGGGAACGGGATAAATTAAAATATAATCCTAGATTACAAACACTTTCAAGAAACACGTTATGCAGATTACCTACTGTTAGATTACCTGCGTATTGTCCACTAAAAAGGAAATGATTGATGAGTTCACTAAAACATTCTTTAAACCAGTCTGCTATTACCTAAATAATGAATTTTGGCACTAAACTATTTATTCATAAGAGATTAATGAATCAGAGAAAAAAAGGAAAAATCTATACATATAATAAATAATAATTCTGTAGAAGAAGTCGCGGCTGAAAATTGAAAATTAAAAGAAACTATAAAGTCAAAGGGACTATATGAACGATACTGAACACAAAATAACGATTTTTAGAAAAGCATACTGTATGTATGTATGTATGTATGTCCGGATTTAACTCGAAAACTACTGGACGGATTGAAACAAAATTTGGTATGGGGGTAGTTTATAACACTGGTCAACATATAGGCTACTTTTTATCACGAGTAAATGCATAGTTCTCGCGGGAAGGCTATTAACAAATTCCACTCGGACGAAGTCGCGGGCAGAAGCTAGTATATATATAAAACTCAAAGGTGACTGACTGACTGATATAGTGATCTATCAACGCACAGCCCAAACCACTGGACGGATCGGGCTGAAATTTGGCATGCAGGTAGATGTTATGACGAAAGCATCCGCTAAGAAAGGATTTTGCAAAATTCCTGCGGGAACGGGAAAAAAAGGGATTTTTACATTTTAATGTTTAGGCGCGTACGAAGTCGCGGGAAACATCGTAGAGATCTGAAATTTGGCATGCAGGTTCCTTGGGGAGCGTAGGGGAGCACTAAGAAAGGACTTCCCGAAATTCCCACGGGAACGGGAAAAAATGTTTTTTTTTACATTTTACCTACTGTTAGATTACCTGCCTATTTTCCAGTAAAAAGGAAATGATTGATGAGTTCACTAAAACATTCTTTAAACCAGTCTGCTATTACCTAAATAATGAATTTTGGCACTAAACTATTTATTCATACGAGGTTAATGAATCAGAGAAAAAAAAGTAATAATCTATACATATAATAAATAATAATTCTGTAGAGGAAGTCGCGGCTGAAAATTGAAAATTAAAAGAAACTATCAAGTCAAAGGGACTATATGAACGATACTGAACACAAAATAACGATTTTTAGAAAAAATACTGTATGTATGTATGTCCGGATTTAACTCGAAAACTACTGGACGGAGTGAAACAAAATTTGGTATGGGGGTAGTTTATAACACTGGTCAACATATAGGCTACTTTTTATCCCGAGGAAATGCATAGTTCTCGCGGGAAGGCTATTAACAAATTCCACGCGGACGAAGTCGCGGGAAGAAGCTAGTTATACCATAAGTGTTGAATTAGGACAACGCAGTAATTTGCAGTCCGACTTTTTAGGGTTCCGAAGTCCACAAGGAACCCTTATAGTTTCGCCATGTCCGTCCGTCCGTCCGTCCGTCCGTCCGTCCGTCCGTCCGTCCGTCTGTCCGCACTATTGCTCGGAGATGATTAGGTCTAGAGAGCTGTAATTTGGCATGAATATGCATATTAGTTACGCTGACAAAGTGGTACAATAAAATTTTGAAATATATGTTTTTATAGGGTACCTCCCCTACTCGTAAAGTGGGGATGTAATTTTTTTTTCTTGCGTACCCCATGGTGCGGCATATCGTTGAATAGGTCTTAAAAAAATATTGTGGGTTTGTTAAAACCATTTTTCGATTAAGTGATGCGTTTGTGAAATATTAAGCTTTAAAGTGCTATTTTTTGTTAGAGTCACGTGTCCCCCCCCCTGCCATCCAATGGCTGAAAAAAATCACGGTTGTGGCATATATAACGTAGTTGAAAGGAAAACTATCAGAGCTAAGTAGGCTGTACAAACTTACGAGTAATAGTCGACCAACGATGATAATTTTTCTCGAGCGGCAGGGGCGTCGGGCGGGCACGTCATACCACAGGCTAGCTAGATGCTAATAAGTCTTAGAAAGGTACTCTGGGCATCCTCAACTTCGGAACCCTATAATTTGCGCGTGGCCCGACACGCACTTGGCCGGTTTTTTTAAGTGTCATCGAAATTCATGTACGAGCTAGACTTGCTTGTATACCTAATCTATAGGTGTTAATTAAATGGTAACTTTATTCAATTTATATTTAAAACTTTAGGGATTTTTATAATGTTATTCATAGGCAAACGAGCACACTGACCATCTAATGGTAAGCAGCCACTGCGTCCCATAGATACCGAATTTCTTAATAAGGAATCATCGAATGCATTGCCTACCCTGAGGCCTAAGATAGGGAAATACCATCCATGGCACCATATCGTTTGGTTTAAGTGGGTGGCGGAAGATTTCCATAATGATAGTAATTTTGTCAATGTTACTTCTTACCTGTACAAACTTTTCCAGTACCGTTGAACCCAGGTTTACATTGGCACTTGAATTCGCTAGTTTCTGGTATCAGCAGGCAGTACGCGTTCGTGTCACAGTGCATCTCTGGGCCGCTCATTTCACACGGGTTAGTGCATTCAGACTCCGATGTCTGAAATCAATTATGTTTAAATATACGAATGTTGGCATTTTAACAATACAAAAATGTTAAAATGTTGTATGTAAGTTCCCTGCTATAAGGGGGAGTCTCTCTTTTTATGTATGACACTAATAAAAAACAGTTAAAAATAACAGTTTTGTTGCGCGGGTTGAGCCATAATAGCCCCTTTGTCGAAGGCTTAAACGCTCGTAATGTTACTTTTGTCTTGCTATAATTGTCATTAAATACTAAGTCGTCCATATACATAAAGTGTCTCATCACTTACAGCGCCTGGGCCTCGAGTGCTGGTGTTGATGGGGCAAGGCACGCAAACCGTCTGCTGTGCTTCTGACTGGTAAGTTCCCTTTTTGCACTGCATACACGTATTCAGGGTCACGTTGAGGTATGAACCTGTGGACAAAAATACAATATTGAATTACTTACATCACATACGAATCAAAAGTGGGATACCTGCATACCTTATAAACATAACTTATTTTATGAATTAGTAAGAGTAGTAAGAGGAAATATTGGCCGAGGAACCTACGAAATTAGTGGATATCGCCAGTGCAGGCCATTTCATTCGCCTCAATTAGAGATAGAGACAGATATGCTAAGCTCGGCTTGCTGAGAGAGCTGCAGTCAAATGCTTCAAAGAACAGAGAAGAATCGTTGGTGATTCAGGGCGTCTATCTGAATTCACGAAGTTATGCTTTAGCGAACGAAATAGGAATTGCCTTATTTGTTTTTGTGATTCGAGACGTCAAAGTAAGTAAGTAAATCGAAAAGTCAAAACATTGTTCGGCGTATAAAGTGAGACAGCTGACCCCTCCCAGTCCAATCGTGAACGTGTGTGAGTGAGACGCACGAATTTACAAAGCGCGCTTCCTGGAATAGTATTGTACGAGTGATGCTGTATCGCTAAAATTGGGAGACTGTCGATCTTTGATAATTTATCTGAATGAGGCCCAGTAGTCTTTGCAATTACCAGTCAGACTTAACGTAACCACACTTTCGCGGGTGGTAAATAATTTCACCAAAAAAAAGATATGCGGAGCTGACTGGCAACCTTCGCTGGACTAATGAAGAAGATTCAATTAGTGATTTATCACACTTACCAGGCCTGCAAACGGGTAGTGAGCATTGGTCGGCACTAGAAGCGCCGGTCTGCGGTGTGGTCGTGCCGGGCGGGCAGGGGGCGCAGGCGGCGCCGCTGCCGAGGGCGCGCCACGTGCCTCGGGGGCACGCCTCGCAGCCGCCGTCGCTGCCTAACTGCTCTCCTGTAAAAGGATTGGCTAGTTTGAATCCACTAGTTGTACTCGTCGGCTTTTAAAGAAGGTGAATGGATTAGGTACGGAGATAGGTTGGAGCGCGGACTGATGTTCCGCAGCTCAACGTACAAGACGAGTTTTTGGCTTGCAGTGGTGAGAGTGCTACACCTGCCAACTGCCAAAGGGGGCTTGGCTGGTATATTTCTTTAACAATGAACAGCCTATAGTTTAGCGTAGTTTTAGTACTTTTATATTTACCTGAAGGACAATCGTCTCTGCACTCGGCCGCGGAAACTGCTTCGGTGGCTCGAGTCGTTTGTCCCCGAGGGCAAGCAAGGCACGAGAACGCTCCCTCGCGAGGTTGGTACGAACCATGGCCGCAAGGACGGCACAGATCCGCTTCAGCATCGTAGTATTTACCGGCAGCACACCTCTCTGGAAATTGGTGGAAGATATTATGTTAGTCTCCTCTTAAGGAGAATGTGTCTTTTATTGCTTAAGAAAGACAAACTTCATGGAAAGAGAAGTTGATCCAATACCACAGCCGTCTACAATTCGTTGGCCGTCTCAACAGAGGCCTGGAAACTGGTCACAAATTTTTTGAAGACCGCGAGGTTACTTTACGGGTATGGATTATTTAACCGCCTTTTGCGATGTGTCGTGTCTCATGGAAAAACCATTGACATATTACCTTTACAATCGCCTGCACTTCGCGCTCCTGTTGCTTGTGTGACTCCGGGTTGTCCAGCAATGGCGGGGCAAGGGGTACATTGCAACTGTCCAGCCTCCGACTGATAAGTACCAGATGGGCATGGCTTGCAAGTGTCACTGGCTGCGTCCAAGAATGTACCGACCGCGCAAGCCACTGAAAAAAAAAACAACCATTTGTCAAGCAGCTGTCCTCATCGACCGTCTTAATCTTCTTTCACTGTTGACATAACTACAAAAATAACATAATTGTAACGCAAAGAAGGCTATTAAGAGTAAAACTAATTAATTAATCCTTACCACAATCAGGAGCCATAACAACTTGTCCCATAGGACAAGCGTAGTCTGAAACTAGTTCTAAACTAGCCGGATCTGGCACAGTATTCGGGAGGATGTTTCGTACATCGAATTGTTCGTCTTCGAGAATAAGTTTCTCCAATAACCTCTCGACAGTGGATCGCTCGTTGTTCCCACTGTGGATTACTGGGTCGCTGAAATAATATTTTTATTAGTTTCATGTATTATGCAGTTTTTAAAAATTGTATTGTGCCTAAGTGCAAGAGCATGCCGACTTACTTGACCGCCGGGAATGACAGCTCGACGTTGTACGTATCACCAATTTGCCGTCCCTCTCTATTGCTTCGGGACCTAAGTGCAAGAAAATACCATGCAATAGTGATGGAAGAACATGCTTTCAACTAATAGTGCTTCAGTCCAGAATACAAAGTGAATGATCAAAAAATAAGTTATAAAGTGTAAAATTGTGTATTAAGAACACATGCTTATCATAATAGTGCAGTAGTGCACTAAACAGATACCTATTGCCTGAAAGGTTTTTTGTGTGCCTCTACTAGTCCAACACCTGGCTACAGGAGTACTAGGAGCCTACACGAAGTTGATAATACGTTACTAAGGACATCTACATCTACTTTGCTAATTAGTGCTGTTTAAAAAGTATCAAATACTCACTCTTCGACGGGTATAATAGCATCCAGAACATAAGTGTCTTCAGCTGTAGCAGATGGAGATGATGATACTTGTCTCGTTTGCCGTACGTTAGCACGATGGTCACATTTGACATTTATGTCCAGTTCTTTGCATTCGCGAGTACCTGGTTCAAAATAGAAGAGTCAATATTTGTGTCCAGGTTATCTTTAAGAGCACTTAGAGAATGAATAATTTCATGGTTACCATCTATAGCATAAGAACAGAAGTTCCAGTCTCTGTTGAGTTGGTTGATAGCACTGCGAACTTTCTGGCGAAGCACGGCCTGTCCGGCATCATTGCAAAGTACGGAGCTCGGGAACAACATTGAGATTTTGAAGACACGTTGCGCCGATGAAGCAGCTATATAAAGAAGGAATGATTAAATGTGAATGAAAATCCAGGCATATAAGATTATCTGATAAAAAGTCGCGAAATCTTACGTGAGCACGCGGGGTAAACCAGTGGTAAGGTGGGATCGGTAGTAGGACGCCAAAAGCCTTCAGCACCACATGTGTAGAATGGTGGCACGGGTTGTGAGAAACGAAGCCCATCGCGACACGCAATTTCGCACACCTTAAACTGTCCGCCTGCTCCCCAATCTCGGCATGACTGGTATCCACCGAGCGGATCAACCAATGATGGACAGAATTCAGCTGCAAATAAATGTTACAGTATTACTTATACTTATTTTGACGTTGAATATGATTTAGTTCCCGAAATACGAGTATGTTGATACTTACACAGAACGGTAACCTTAAACTTGCAAGTAGCCGCATTACCAGCCGCGTCGTAGGCAACGTATGCAATGTCATAATCTCCCCAAGCGAGATTCTGTCCTGGCTTATGACCATTCTTCTCGACGACCCTGACAACACCAACGTTATCACTGAAGGCCGGTGCATCCCAACTGACAAGCGAGGATCCATTTTTAGCTATCACCCAGAGGTCACCAGGGCAGCGATCTACGCGTGGCGACTCCTTGTCAACTTGTAGTTGCTGGCATTTAGCGCCAGTGTAGCCATTAGGGCATACTCGTTGGCCACAGTGTGACGGTACAATTCTTTCAACGCCTCCAATAACGTCTTCATATCCTGCCCAAGTGAGAATCAATCCAGAGTATAGAACTGGTTCCGTTCTGCAATCTCGCACTTGTTTCTGAATTTCGTTAGTCACATCAAGCGCGCGGTTCCACATTTGAACTTTGGTAAGGTGTCCTTGGAAGCCTGATTCTGTGTAAGCTTTTGGATTGTCCGATTGAGGCTTTCCTAGTGTAACCCAAACACTGAAAAAAAAAAAAACAAAATAAATATCAAATGGTTATTTAAAGATGACTTAATTAAACTTTTCAAACGTTTTCAAACGATGTCGCACTTACTATTGCGGTAGTGTTCGTCCGCTACCATATCCTTCAATCTTGCTGGCAATCAATCCTTCGGTGATGAGTGTTAGTTCACCGCCATTATTACCATCCCAGACTATTGCTACGTGGTGCCATTGTCCGTCATTGACTGTGGCGTATTCGCCAAAGCTGAGATATACATCTTGTAGCTCAGGGAACAATGATACTTGCACCCCATTTGAGTGAGCCTGGATGATAGTTCTCCTGTTCAGAGCGATGTGCGAGTTGCTGCAAGGCGAAAATATGCGTATTAATCACTTTACTTACATGTACTTTAATTGAAATTTTATTATAATTATAGGAAATGCGCTTACCTAACGCTGTAAGCCGTAAAGAAAATTCCACCTTCATCTTGCTGCGTGTATTGAACCCACATAGCAATAGTCAAACTGTCTGTAGAACCAGTTTCGAAAGGTACCACTTGAGCTGCACTTGATCGTAGTGGATCGCTGAAGTAAAGATCGTAGTCCACGTTTATTGCTGTAAAATAAGCAGAGCGTTGTTTATTATGCGATAAATCTAATTTTTAAGTGCATATTTTTTTGGAAAGTAACAATTTCTTACATTTTCTGCAATCGTCTCCAGTGAGGTTAAAAGGACATTGGCAGTAGAATCGTCCAGGTAAATCTATACAAGTTGCCGAAGGAGGGCACGAGTTCTCTTTGCAGTCCATAATGTCCTCGTCGCAGTTCTTTCCTTTGAAGCCCGGGGCGCAGGTGCATGAATATCCTTCACCATTGTCAACGCATGTTGCTCCATTCTGGCAAAGACCAGCTTCGCAAGCGTCGAATTCGTATTGGCATCCGATACCAGTGTAGTCTTGAGAGCAAGTGCAGTTAAGACCTGAGCCAAAGTCTTGACACTTTCCGCCATGCATGCACGGGCTGCCAATGCATCTCTCAGGAGCAGTCTCACATTGTTTTCCGTCTGTACCACTTGGGCATCTGTAAACAGAAAAGGTTCATTAATTGGATGTCATTTTATTCCAAGATCGGCTGGTTTTAACAAAAAAAAAATAGTTTGATAAATTGTTATCATACATTTTGAAAGTTAACTTACACGCAGAAGAAATCTTGGAAAAGATCAATGCAGTTTGCGTTATTTTGACAAGGTCGGTTCATGCAATTTCCAATATCATGCTCGCAGCGATGCCCAGTCCATCCTGATTGACAGGCGCATTTGTAACCTCCTACTTCGTCTTTACAAGTTCCGCCATTAAAGCATGGATTTGACGCGCAGTCATCAATGTTCGTTTCGCATATTTCCCCAGTGAAGCCTTCACGACATACGCATTGGTATTTATTGTCAAGATCCACACAACGATCGGTACCGATTGGATTACAAGGCTCGTTCAAACATTCATCGATAGCCGTTTCACATTGTAGTCCAATGAATCCAGGTCGGCATTTGCATACAAATCCTTCTAGTTGGTCAACGCAAGAGGCACCATTTTGGCAAGGGTTTGATGCACAATCGTCGATAGTATGTTGACATCTCTTTCCAGTGTAACCAGCTTCACAGTTGCAAGTAAAGTCGTCAATGCCATCAATACATTGACCTCCGTTTTCGCAAGGTGATATAACACACTCGTTAATGTTGATGTCGCATGATGGGCCAGACCAGCCGGGATCACAAATGCACTGATGTACGAACAGTTTGTCGACGCAGATACCATGTTTGCATGGTCCGTTAGAGCACAGATCTATCTTTTCATGACAACGTTTTCCGGTGAAGCCAGGTGGGCAAGCGCAGCTGAAGTCGTTGACTAAATCCGTGCATGGAGCGCCCAGTAGACATGGTTTCTCGATGCAGTCATCGGTGTTGGTTTCGCAAAGCTGACCTTCCCAGCCAGGCAGGCACTCACACTTGAATCGTCCTTGTTGCAGCGCTATGCAAGATGCTCCATTTGTGCAAGGGTTTCCATTTGTAGAGCAAGGGTCGATCTGCAAACAGTATAGTCACGAATTTAGTAAAGGAAGGCTATTAAAACGAGTGAAAAATGTTATTGAAGTAGTACTTACCGTTACATCACAGTCAATTCCGGTGTAACCAGACCTACATAAGCAGGTGAAATTGTTAAATCCAGGTTCGTCTTTGCACATGGCCCGTTCTGGACAAGTGTCATTTCGGCAATCAGATTTTTCTTCTTGGCAATTAATACCACCGTAGCCTGGAAGACACGAACACCTGTATCCTTGTGGCAGGTCAGTGCAAGTACCACCGTTGTAGCAAGGTTGACTGGCGCACTCGTCAATATCAATTTCACATCGCCGTCCTGAAAATCCAGCTGGGCAATAGCATTGGACGCCGTGGCCCTTAGGCACACATAGGCCACCGTGTTGACAAGCGCTGTTTGAACATTCAACTGGCAAACACTCTTCTAGCCCTGTTGTTCCGGTACCAACGGTCTTCATATTTGTTGGGCACTCCATACAAGACGTCTGTCCTATAACGTTTTGATAGAAGTTTCTAGGGCACTGCGAGCATGGCGCTAAACCAGTTGGTGAATAAGTACCCGGAGCACATTTGGCTCTGCATCTATCTCGCCCGGGTGCTGCAGGTTGATAAGTGAAAGTATTTACTGGGCAAGCTTGACAGTCCTTGAATCCACCCGGTGGAGGTTCCGAAGTGTAACTGTTTCTTGGACATTCCAAACAAGGAACTAATCCTGTTGGCGAATATGTTCCGTATCCACACACCGGTATACAATCTGTGACGTCCTTAGAACCTTCTTCCCTTGTGAACGTTCCTTGTGGGCATTTGAGGCATGAGCCTTGACGTGCTTGGTTCTGGAAATATCCACGTGGACACATTGTGCAAGACTTTTGTTTTTCACCGGCAAACGTTCCAGCAGGGCAGTGCACTGAAATCAAAATATACAATTAAGAAATCTTGAATGTATTGAAAGTTTCTTCTAAATCGAATAGTGTTTAATACTTACAACATCTTGGAACATCATTGGTGTCCATATTCAGTACTTCACCGACACTACAGGTGAATCCTCTGGATATAGAGCTTCTGATCGCTCGTAGTGGTGGACATTGGTTGCCGATAGACGATACGTTAAGTACGGGCTCTATTAAAGCACTAGCATATGGCACAGAGAGATCAAATATCAGATTCAATGTAGAACCACAAAGTTCGTATAGCTGTGTCTGTCGGATTGCTGGCGTAATAGAGAGAACAAAGTCCATTTTCACGACATTTTCGTCAAGTAAACTTGGCATTGCTTTTATGAATGTAACGTTGATGTTCACGTTCACAGCTGAACAACGTTGGCTGAGCCTTTCATTTAGAATGCTGTCGTACTGTGCAAGTAAATCCTTGTATTGAGGTAAGCAGGCGTTAGATACCGCACCAAGGGCACGGTACTGAACACTGGCTACGACGTGGTAAGCAGCTTGTTGAGTATCTGAAGAAAAAAAAGGTTTATTATCATCTTAAACCCGTAATTGGTTCACAGAAACCAAATATATTTAAATAAAATAATTTGAATCTTGATATACTTAGATGAAAACTAAACTAAAAAAAAACTCACTTTCTGAAACACAGTCCGGTACAACAGCTGTAGGTGCCCATTGACGTTTCGTTTCACAAACGAAGGTCTTGACAGGTTCTCCGTCAGTAAATCTGAAGCCTGGACTGCAAGTAGCTATGCACTGAATTCCTCGGTCTCCAGGAAGACAGTTCAGAGCGCCATTCGCTGGTGGTGTCAGTTCCCAGTCAACACAAGGAGTAGCTTGGACAGATACCTGGAAAATTGGAGTATATGTGGTAAGTTCTCTATTTTTTTAAAGAGCGAATATTGGTATCGAAAGGTTTTTATGATGTCAACAAACAATAAATACCTGGAAGTGGCATTGAGCCTTGTTGCCGTACTTGTCTGAAGCAATAACTGTAACATTTTCATAGCCGCGAATTGGAATAACAGCTCTATCTGGGATAAACTTCAAGAAAACTTCTCCAGATGCATCCGAGGCGTTTATCCTTTTCCTTGTTTCATTAAAATTGACAGCATAACTGTCTTGTTTATCTACCAACTCTATAACGTAGCTTTGCGGGCAACTTAGTTTTGGTGGTGTATAATCCGGCACAGTAATGTTCACTTCGCAAATGGCCACGTTTCCATCGAAATCGAAAGCCACATATCGCACCACCATATTGTGGAATACTTGGATTGGCGTTTTGAAGTGCTGCGGAGTGACTTCCAATCGAGCAATAGCTCCAGAGTTATCGATGGCAGTTGGTTCAGTGAAGTTCACTGGTAGCAATCCTCCGTTCACATCGGTTTGGACTACGATTGGCTGCTGTGGACAGTTTTGGAAAACTGGAGGTTCATTATCTGAAAGAAAATCGAAAATTAACTTTTATTGCCAGAATGATTATCAATTTTACATGGACATATGTTAAAAAAGAAGACCACTTACCGACGCAAGGAGAATAACCATAATCGTAACCTAACAGTGGTTCGGCAGTAGCTTCATCGCAGCCCATCAGCTCGAACTTAAGGCAAGCGTTGTCCATGAAACTGACAATACCCAAAATAACAAATCTGGCTGGAACATACTTAGGCAAAGTTATCATAGCCAATTCACCGTAATTTCCTGGATCTCTCATAGTAAGATTGAAGTTGGGGAAGTAAACAACGTAATTTTCATTTTCAGCTTGCTTGTAGAAGAATCGAATCTCTGTAGGGCGGCCGACTATATCAGAAGTAACAACACCTTTCACGAGAATAGCTTTCACTCTGTGGACTTTTCCCAAGTCAACGCTGACGTAGGTGAACGCTTCTTGTTTGCCGCACCAACCAGTTACTGAATTGAGTCTGACATTTCGTGCTTCGTAATTTGGTCTTTCTGACGTAGCGTTAATAGCTGAGTCAGGTATTCTTCCCGATGCTAAGCCGAGAGGCTTGATGACTTTGCATTCTGGTTCACGTATACAAGTGATGGGTCTAGGGTTAATCAAAATGTATCCCGGGCGTGAACAACCAAACAAAACTTCTGATCCTTGTTCGTAACTTCTTGCTAACTGGAAGCCATCGGCAGGTCTGCCTGGATCATCGCAGACAGGTCCTTCGCATCGTAAATCTCCGAAATCCCAAATTCCGTTGGCTTGACACCGAACTACATTGTCATGTTTGCTTGTCTGACCAGCCAGTTTGAAAGTATTTTGGCAACCGAAGAAGAATGAGCTTTGGTATCTGGTGTCATGATATTGGCCATATTCTGCGCCAGGTGTGGGCATTGGGACACCGCATTCTTTTCGTGGGCATTGGGGCTGAGCTCCGGATAGCCAGTATTCAGGAAGACCCTGAAATAAAACAAAAAAACATGAGTGGGATTGTTGGAAATGCAATGTTTACTCAGAATCACATTTTACAAACTTTATGTGCTTACCGGTTTGGGGTCATAGACACACTGTCTGAACGATGATGTCAATGTGTTTCGTAACTGGCGTCCAGGCGAAGTGCAACTAATGGTAACGTTGTCTCGATATGGCACAAGTACACTTTCTGGATCTTCTCTTATGACCCTTAATCCGTCATTTTTGTCATCGGATAATGTTACGCATCGAGCATCTAGAATAGAGATATATAACATGACTATTATATTCAGCTTCAAAATGTCGTCTAGGTAATTAATTAATTTAACGATAGTATAACTTACATTGGCACTCCGGAGCTGTTCCATTCCAATTACCGCTTGATGTGCAAAGAAGAGATGAAAAACCAGACATGACATATCCGAAATCACACTGGAACTGTACAATATCGCCAAAGTGATATCCTGATTTCGTAGACAAAAGTTTGCCATTTTCTGGAGCAGCTAGGGGTGGACACATAATCGGCACGCAGGACTTATTTCTCTGGTATGTGTCACCATCTCGTTCACCAGTTTCTGACTTCTCAATACTAAATCCAGCGGTACCGTTGGCCGCGTAAAGTTCGTAGCCGATGTTACAAGCGCATGAGAAGTTTCCGGGTCTATAAAAACGACATCGTAAATTTGAATTCGTGATTTGGATACATTATTTCGAAATCATACCAAAACTATACTTACGTGTTGAGACATTTTTGGTCACATCCTCCGTTGTTTTCGTTACATTCATTGATGTCAGCGCAATCCAATCTTGCGCATCCCATAACTTCCAGTTTCAAACAAGGTGCACCCACATAATCTTGAATTTTGAATTTAACGTACTGGGCTTCGATGGGCATCGGCAAATTCAAAACTGATAGGGTCGGTTCCAAAATTCTGAACTCTACTGCAGTTCCATCTGGGTTTGTGTAATCTTTGAATAAGTCTGTCAAATCGTTGGTGTATTGTATTCTAATGGCTGAAGTGAAAGCTATGTTGCCATCGGCCCGCATCACACTCATAGTTCTAAAGCCTCTGATAATGGTCGGTGCCCGCAAGTCAATGAGAATCCAATTAGCTCCTGCTTCCAAGTTGTTACCGCACCATCCTCCTCCATTGTTAAGTCGTACCATCTGAAATGGAACAAATATTCTCAATCATAACACATCCTGGTGTGTTGTGCTTCCTTTTTTCTGTGATATGGATATAATTTTAATTATAATGAATAGTTTTATTAGCAAAGTTTCAATGATTTATGTGACAATAACTTACGCCCTTGTGATATCCAGGCTCCGGAACTGAAGTGGTAATTGATTCATCAGGGACAGCACCGTTGATCAGTCCTAAGTCTCCCACAGGCCTACAGTCCAAGCTAGGAGCGAATCCAGGCCGACAGGGACAATAAAATCCTCCTTGTGTGTTTTTACATTCAGTGGAAGCTGCGTCACATTGGCTGACTAAACATTCATTAATGTCGTCACAAGTTGGCGGTGAGGTGAATTCTTGGTTAGGTCCACATTTGAGAACGCTTGGCCCATTGAGTTTATATCCTGAAATTATAATTGTTTATTAAAAATGTATTCACGGTTATCTTTCGTTATTAGCAAACATAGGGCCATTAATTACCTTTGAAACACTGCACTCGTGCTTCATCACCGTACATGTAAACTCGTGTTTGATCGACGAAATATCCATTTTTAATCTCAGGGAATGTCGGACAAAGCGCCTTTGAGCACGTGGGAACATCACCGGACCACGTTCCGTTGCTCATACAAAGAAGCACTGGTTGCCCTGATCGTACGTATCCTGGCTCGCATTCGTAACGCACAATAGTACCGTAGCTACGACCACCGCCATTAAGAATGGTTACATTGGCGTGGGAAACGTCCGGAAGAGCTACGCATTGAGATGCTAAAAAAGAAATATTAATTAATAACGGGTTATAAACCGGTAATTATCATCATCGAATAGAATTTCGGCTTACCAAGACACGTAGGAGTTCTTTCCCATCTTCCATCTGACAAGCAAGAAATCCTTTCAATGGGCTGCCCCGTGGGGAAAGCGAATCCAGCGTAACATTGGTACGTGGCCACACCACGGTAGGTGACGTTGGTGGAACCGATTGAGAAACCATTATCGATTTGTGGGACTGGACCACAGTACACCTCTGTGAAAACAATAACGTTTAGAAACGGTAAAATAGCAACTTTCAATTCTGAATCTCGAAGTAGCTAATGTTTTTGTAAAAAGTTACCTTGGCAGCTAGGTATGTACGTAATCGACCATTTTCCTCCATCCAGACACTTGGTAGTAATTCTAGATTTGCCCGTAGCAAACTCTTGACCAATCGGACATGAAAAGGTCACGACCGTTCCAAAGGCGGTATCTCTGTTAGATGCTAAAGCACCAAAGCCGGACTTCAGTGGTGGGCAATCTGAAAAATAAGAAACGTTAGATTAAAAATGTATACGTGTAATAAAATCGTAAAACGTTGTAAAAACTTGAAATAAGTTATTCAATATCACTTCCATAAATGTCTTAAATTGGTCATTGATGTCAACATACCTGCTGAGAATGTCGCCTTCCATCCAGGTCCATTATGTAAAGCGTCAGACATGAATCGTACTAACATTTCTCCGCTAGAAGCAGTCAATGTTATCCTAGGCTTAACGATAAATCCATTATCCGAATGTAATCTTAAACCGCTTGTGCTTGCTCCGTCGAAAACTTGTACGACATCGGACGGATGAATATTGAACTCGTCAAATTTCAATGAAAGTGGTCCGCCATTCGGGTTCTTAATCCTAAATAAACATTCTTGGTTATTCGGGTAATTGCTGAGGCCATAAGCAGGGGAAGTCAGTGTGCCGTTAGATGCGATAATTGTTGCTTTACAGCCTTGAGAATATCTCATGTTAAAGCCTTTTTTAGAATCACCGAGACTTGTGCGGAAGTACATGTAGAGATGATTGGTGGTTGATACAACCACTTTCTGATTTTCTTCACCAGGTCCGGTTAACCTAGCGAGCACAGGACTAGAAGGAGAGTTGCCATCCTTGACAACAATGTAATCTCTGTTCATTCCTAGTTCTAAATCTTCTATCTCTAATGAGATTATACGTCCCGCTTGAGCTTCAATAATGTACATACATTCCAATCCTCCAGGATAGCCATTTGGATAACCAGGCGAAGTTAAAACTTGACCTTGAGGTGTGGCTCTAAGAATGCCACCGCAGTTAGACGACTCAGTTTTCCAAGAAGCTCTAAATCCTTTCCTTTCTACAGATCCGTCTGTACTGAATTTTATTATCATGAAGTTTGAAGCAGAAACGTATATTTTGTTCGATAAGTCTTGTTTGCCTGACAGAGTTGCAAGATTGACAGATTTATCTTCGGTTCTTCCACCGACTAAGATTTGAACAGTGTCGAAAGTCTTTTCAGTTTCGAATTCTTGGAACTGCAAGACGATGTTTTGACCTTGTGGCCCCTCTAGTGTCCATTTGCAGTCACTGAAAGCAGGGTACTTGTGTGGATAATTTGGGCTCTCTACGACATCCCCGCTGCTAGCCATGTAGAAATGGCATTCGGTAGCACAGTCCATTTCGTCGGAAGCATCGCCACAATCGTCTTGTTTGTCACATTTGAAGGCTGCATTGATGCATTTTCCGTTGGAACAATGGAAGGTTCCTGAAACGCAAAACAATTGTTTGAAGATCTTATTGTTTTAGGAATTGATTACGCAGTTACGCTTCAAAAACCAATGTAAGTACGAAGGTTACTTTAAACTGTTAACTTACCAGTAGGGCAAGCGTCAGCTCTACACATGAAAGGTAGAAGGCTTTCGCAGGTCGTAAGTTCCCAGGATTGGCTGTCGGCGGAAACATGGACGTCCACACACTCGCCATCTTTAGGATTAGGCTGTCTCAGGTCCCAGAAGCCAGCGTACTGGGAGACTAGAGTGCCGGCGGCCGACTCGAGCGTGTTCGTCCGGAGGTCGTCGACTGTCGCGAGACCGAGCCAGTAATGGTTATTTGTAGGACTAGTCTGGACCATACTCGCCGTCATATTGTTCTCCGCGTACGTGTCTACAACCATGAGTTCGCTGCCATACCTGAAAATTAAAATAATTATGAGCACCTGAGTCATCGAAAACCACCTATTTTGGTGAAAACTTAAAGATAATAGGTTCAAATTCAAAGGTTGTTTAGAGGGAATTTATTATATTAGTTGGCCCGGCGAACTTCGTATCACCACGAATTTCCGTACAAAGTTCTTATACATTTTTTTGCTGTTCCTTTAGACTTTCCCGATTTTTTTTCTTTCTAAAGCTTCGTTGAATCACAGGGAATAAAACAAAAAAAAAAATCAGCCAAATCGGTCCAGCAGTTCTCGAGCCTTAGCCAGACTAATACACGGCAATTATTTCTATATATATAAAACTCAAAGGTGACTGACATAGCGATCTATCAACGCACAGCCCAAACCACTGGACGGATCGGGCTGAAATTTGGCATGCAGGTAGATGTTATGACGTAGGCATCCGCTAAGAAAGGATTTCCCGAAATTCCCACTAGAACGGGAAAAAACGGGATTTTAATTTTAATATTTCTGCGCATACGAAGTTGCGGGGAAAAGCTAGTTTTATAGATAAGACCGCCAGCTGTGTACCCTGCAAGATGTTTTCCAATTGATATTTTAACCGACTTCGAAAAAAGGACGAGGTTCTCAATTCGTCTGTGTGTTTTTTTATGTGTTTTCCGCGATTACTCCGTCAATTGTGAACCGATTTCGGTGATTCTTTTTTAATCGAAAGGTTGGTCCCATTTTAATTTGGTTCAGTTCTGATCATGGAATCCATGCGAAAATGAGGGAACTCCTCAAAATTTGTTAGCACGTGTTAATGATTTTGGCATGAATTTTAAAGAATACAGTGACACTGGTACCCATGTTTGGAAACTGTAACCGAAAAAAAAGTGAACCGACCTAAAGCTGATGACAATCTTATAGTGAACTTGACACCGAATTTGTAGGCTGTCCGAGTTTGAAGTCGTTTTTTTTTGTTTTGTTTTGTAAGTACGTTATTTTTTCTCTGCTGTGTGGTTTTCAATAAATTAATAATTAATATTTTTGTATTGTATTGTAATGGGGGTTTGGGTGAAATGGTTCCGAATGGAGGACCGATCACCCAACTGAAACCAGGCAGTCGTCCCCTCACATAAATAAAATAATTGTATTGTAAACTTACCTCCGACATAATTCAGCAGCTTTTTCCCATGAATGCCTGATGTTGAAGAATTTGTAACAGTGTAATCCTCTTAGCTCCCATCCTGTAAATAAATAAAAAAGGGTATAAGTCTTATTTAATCGGCTTATTTGTTCTGGCACTGTATTGTACTTTTTGGTTGCCATTAATTTTTTTAGCCGTACGTAGGCATTTTTCAGAAACCGGAGAGAAACATCATCGCTCCGGTTTCAAACAGTCAAACAAGAAGCGTGGGAATAGCCAATAAATTGCTGTGATAGTCACTTTTCTATCCGCGTTCGTTTTCCCATACTAAAAACTATCAACAAGCTTTGTCAGCGAACTCGTGAGAGGCAGCTAGTATGAAAAATGTTCGGAACACAAAAACATCCAGGTAGTGGTAGTTTAACATGCCTTGCCTTCTAGTGATCATTCTCTGGCATGAAAAAGTTATATAGAAGTTATAAGTCTGTACGTTTATTTTGAAAACAAGCTTTCCACGTGATCTATATACCTACTCGTAGTTAGGTACTGTTGTTATTTATGTAACCTCACCGCTTCCAAGCGTTAAATCGTTGTTTACTAGTTTCACACGAAAATCAATTTCACGAAAAATTTACGTTCTTGCGTCGCGTAGCCACATCCCAATTTGTCGGTCCGATGGTAAATCGAATGTGAACAACGGATTATGTCGGCTTACATTGCTGACTGGATAGACAAATTAGCTTTTGTTCGATAAAGAAAGAAAATAATTTTAATATCAACGTTTTCGAAACAAAATCCTGACAGCCTAGGCCTATCCCAAGTATTAAAAATACCTATCACAATATATAAGAACGATCAGGACTCCACTTCAATTATGCAATTCGTCCATGATATAAGCGGTTTAATGCATGATATAAGATGTCAATATCGATCTTCAGAGAGTCAATACGATCACAATCATGTTCGCACATCCACGCATGTTCGCGTTTTAAAAAGCAAATAAAATAAATAGAGCGTGTTGGGTTTAGCGACCGCGAAAACAGCGGTGGATGCACCAGCGTTGCCAGGCGGTTACAATCTGGCATTTATTGTAATTTGTGGCACCTCTGCGTAACAGTAACTTTTGTTTATAGGATGGTTTTTGAAGCAAATAAATGCTAAATACGAATTTCAACAAAAGCGAAATCTTGAGTTTTAAGGTAAAAAATGTAGATTTTAAAGGGACGCTTGGAGTTGTATTTTCTCCTATAAAAATGTAACTTTTCAAGAAAATCCCAAAATATCTTAGCTTTTTATAAAAGTGTTCGTAGGTACTTTACGAGGCACATGCCCTGGCAACACTGGGATGCACGCTCCACTGGCGCCGGCGCAACACGATGCAATGCGCTCGACCCACTTATGTTATGTTATTGCTTCGAAATGCACTCGATTTCCGTTATTTCAATTCTACCACCACCTACCACAACAGCCTATTTACGGTCCACTGCTGGGCACAAGCCTCAGGCACAGAAAAGCGCAGTGGTAAATTCAAATTGAATTTCGGACATAAATAATTTAAGAGGTGCGAGGAGTATTCGAACCGCCGACCCTCTGCATGAGAGGCGGTAGGTCAAGCCACTAGACTACCAAGGCTTTTTTTTTTTACTTCGGTTTTGCTCTATGATCATTACCTTTACTCAAAGCTCAGACGTTTTTAGGGTTCCGAAGTCCACAAGGAACCCTTATAGTTTCGCCATGTCCGTCCGTCCGTCCGTCTGTCCGCACTATTGCTCGGAGATGCTTAGGTCTAGAGAGCTGTAATTTGGCATGAATATGCATATTAGTTACGCTGACAAAGTGGTACAATAAAATTTTGAAATATATTTTTTTATAGGGTACCTCCCCTACTCGTATAGTGGGGATGTATTTTTTTTTTCTTGCGTACCCCATGGTGCGGCATATCGTTGAATAGGTCTTAAAAAAATATTGTGGGTTTGTTAAAACCATTTTTTGATTAAGTGATGCGTTTGTGAAATATTAAGCTTTAAAGTGATATTTTTTGTTAGAGTCACGTGTCCCCCCCCCCCTGCCAGCTAAATGGTGGTATTTGGATGGCTGAAAAAAATCACGGTTGTGGCATATATAACGTAGTTGAAAGGAAAACTATCAGAGCTAAGTAGGCTGTACAAACTTACGAGTAATAGTCGACCAACTTATAATGATGATTTTTCTCGAGCGGCAGGGGCGTCGGGCAGGCACGTCATACCACAGGCTAGTTAGATGCTAATAAGTCTTAGAAAGGTACTGTGGGCATCCTAAACTTCGGAACCCTATAATTTGCGCGTGGCCCGACACGCACTTGGCCGGTTTTTTTGTTAATGAATAAACTATACCTATACTGAACTAATACAGATCGTTATGTAGTTGTATCCACAACGCTATTTAGACGGCGTGTTTTCTCTGAGTATAGAATACGTTAAACGTAATCAAAGAAGCGTACATCTTCAATGCGTATTTATTCGCTTTAAGAGAGTATTCCGAAATGGATCTTTTCACTATCCATTAAGCACAAATGCCATTTGCAACATCAACAGAGTTCGTAAGGTGGTGCAATCGACATTCCGAAGCTATCCACATCCGTTAACATGTTTAATGTCAACCTTTAGGAGGAGGAGCTGCGGTTGACCTCCAATGAGATAGCCTATTCAATCGAATTACATCTTCAATTAATTAAATGAACGTTTCATTAGTTCTAAATTTGGTTCTTCATTATAAGAATTCGCGTGAACTAAAACCAATGCTTGACTGAATAAAACAACGGTTTGAAATCTCAGAATTGCCTTTATCGGAATACGTTTACTGTTTCCTGCAATAAATCTGCATTCTATTCCCATGCGGAGTCACGGATGACCACTCGTATAACTGTCGACGTATCGACGTAGGTCAAGTTTCGATGTCGAGTCGACACGGTGTCTGAAGCTCAATTGTGTGGAGTGCTCTCGCACAACCTTCAACCTTGTGAAGGGTCCACGGATACGCTACTGCACCGGAGATTGAGTTACTGCTCACTGCGGTAGATTCTGGCAGTGGAAATGTGAAATATCGTCGCACTGTACTTTAGCCAATGTAATTCAATTGAGGTAAGAATTTGCACGTCGATATCGGCGATGAACAATCGAATTAGGTATACATATCTACAGAACTGGTGACCCAAGAGCTGGCGCTTACGTCTCGCAAAGGATTTCCTTAGCAATCCAGAGAGGTAATGCCGCCGCAGACCGATCTTTTGGAAAGAGTGTTTTTTTATAATTTTATAAGTATATTATGTTTATACTAAGTTCCTATTTATTTAAATACTTATAAGTAAGATGGATATTAATTCTGTATTTTGCGTGTTATACCTAGTAGGTACCTAGTTATTATTAGTGAACGTCATTTATTGTTAGAAAAATAAAAATAAGATCAAATAGTAAAACTGAATTCGAAGTTAGTGGTCGTGTAAGACGTTTCCAGGCCACGGTTATAGCTCGAAGCTTGTGGCTTTTAGTCACGCTATCCTCTGATACGTGACAGAGCGTGCTGTCGTCAAGGTTTTCCAGTAAATCTTGTATATTTGAAGACTAAATGTAAGACCCCTCGAGTTCTGTGCAAGTTTTGCCTGAATCCGTCGCCTGGCAAGTGGATCGACGCATTTAGTGGACCCAATGTTCCGTGCCTACTGCATTAAACCCCGATTCAATTTAGCTTGTTCACACGGACCGGGTTTTCGATTGTCGATGCACAGAATGCTGTATTATACAATGCTGAAGTCAAACTAACGGATTCCGTTTCTTCCGCGGTCTTTATTTTAAGATTTATTAAGATAAAGTAAATTGGTATGGGATTACAGATATGGGTCATAATTTATACATATTGTATTATTTGGATAGGTTCCAACAAAACGTGTATCGTAACTTTATTCTTATCTAGATAATGTTGTGGTTGCGTCTTACTTACATACTAGTATGTTAATATTTTCGTCTTCTTTCACAATTTCAGTTCAATTGACCTCTTTACCATGCCTATTTAGGAAGTTGCTTTGCTCTGCGATGAGGTTGACTAATATGAGATGTGTGATATGTCATTTAAAGGCTCAGTGAGTTAAACTGGCTGCGCCTTGCATATGATCGAGCTGCCTTTCACTCATTACGTTTGGCTTCAAGGCTGTTTGCCGCTCAATTGACTCTATAAGTAGACACAAAGACCACATTGTCTTGGAAGATAAAAAGCCAATCGATACTATTTGCTGAACCTAACGTTATTTTTAAGTACGATCGAACGAAACGTTATTTACAGAATTATTTTAGGCACAGAAGTCATTAGCTTAGCTTAGTCAATGAAGTAAACATTAACCACAAGTTCGTAATTGTACAAGTTGCTATTGTCTCACTTATACAGAGCATCAAGCGACTTACTAAGCAACTGACCCAGATTGTGGTAATGCTCCAAATCTCCCAGCTGATGCGTGCCAAGTTTAGAATGAACTTAATAGGTCCGTGGCACAACAGACATGACAAAAGGTTTAATGTCCCGTCATTAAACTGTTCACATCTTGTGACATTGGGCTTGATTCAGAATCGCATCTGGTATGCATTGACGCGTAAGTTTTTTTGACAGTGCACCTTCATCCGACGAAGCCGATGTAGCCATGGCAGCCTAGTGCTTCGATAGCGGCAGCATAAATGCATCATCTGTGAAAATTTCAACTGTCTAACTATCACAGTTCATGAGATGCAGCACATGAGAGACAGACAGACGGACGGTCAGCGGAGACTTAGAAATAGGGTCCCGTTTTACCCTTTGGGTACGGAACCCTAAAAACTTACTATTCACGGAAGCCATCTTGGACAGAACACGATTTTCCGCATTACACTTGAGTAGCTGGAGCCCTTTGACAGGCACCGAGAAAATAAAGATTTTCCCATCGCAAGACCGTCGCTGTTGATGTCTAAGTAAGTCTGGCTATTTGTATAGGTTTTCGTTTATAAAGCTCACGTATTAGGTACATACAATGCACGCGGAAGGAGCTAAAGGTGACTCAGTAGGCGTCATTGTGGTGTGATGTAATGTGGCCTTTACGGTGTCTGATGCCTTGTGATTATTATTCAAAATTGAATTAATAACAAATGGATACAGTCCCAATATGCATGCAAGCTATAAGTTTGAAGATGTCTGGATATATTTTTATAACGGAAATAAACGGCTGAGTATGAAAAGCTAGAACGAAATTAGCTTCATTTCATCAGCACAGATCTGGGTCTTGGTGTGCTGTGGATATATTTGATAACGGCATTTAATCTGATCCAAGTACGGGGTTATTAAGTTGCGTAGGTAACTGGGTAGCTGTGGTTCGGGCCAGCCCGTTGCAGGCGGTAACGGTAAGACTTGGTGAAACTAGTAGTATTGAGGAAACCGAGCTAATAGCAAGATATGCAACATGTTTGCGGTCCTTGTGCTTTGAATTCAACTTACGACATCATTTGTGGTCATAACTGCTATCCTGCATTTTCTGTCATGTCAAGACTAAGTTACAAACTTAATAGTCAGCAGACTGTTGGACTCGGCAAGTTTGAAATGAAACTTTTATGCAAATGCGGCAACGCGGAGGCAATAAGTGCCTAACTAACGGAATTAAAAGGAGATGACAGGATTATTTATGGTTAAGAGTGCATTAAGTAATTAAGCTGAATCCATACTAATATTATAAATGCGAAATTAACTCTGGTTGTCTGTCTGTTACCGGGACCGACTGAGGTGAAATTTGGTATGGAGATAGTTGGAGTCCTGGGGAAGGACGCAGGCTAAGTCCTTTCTATTCCGGAAAAAAACGCTTTAGTTTCCGCGGGCGCGCGATAATCGAATTCCTCGCGGGCGAAGTCTCGCACAGAAGCTAGTTGGAAATAGTAGACTTTATTAATAAGTACATTAAGATGGTAATTCTACATTGAGCACAGTTAGTAATTGCCTGAACACGTATCTACCTACTTAAGCTGTATCTGTATCGAAGTACGATAAAATTACAAACTTAACATATTTTAAAAAGCGCCTTTTAAAAGATGAAACAGAAATATTCTGCCAATCTGCGTCTACCTAGATATGTATTGAGAGGTAACGAGCGCAAGGAGCACGCCTTACCGCCTGCGTTTATCTTGACTTCTTGAGGCTTCATAACTCGACCGGGCGGTGAAAGCGGGGGCATTCCTGCCTCTTATTGAACAATAGAACAGGCACAGTTATGCCTTAAACAGTTCGATCATATTTATATGCTGGCAATAGTACAAAGTCCTCTGGCAAGCAACTTTGAGATAAATATTAGTCAGTTTTTTTATTTCCGGAGTACTCGAGCTGTATTTAGGTAAGTATCTAAATAAGCTTCGTCGATAATATTTTGACTCATATACTTAGTGTTATTTGAAAATTTAAAAGAAAACGAATAGATAGAGAATGATCAATTACTTTCCTCCAATCAGAAAACAGCTGATAATTTTCAAACAACTGACCTGATTTTCTTCAAACATAGGCTAAATAACACCCGACTAGCTCACCTATTAAACCAAGAAACTAAATCAAATTCGGTTATTCTGTTGTCGAGGTACGATACCACATATAGACACGAAAAAAGAATCAAGGCACAGAAACTAAAACCAAGATTGGTATATACTTAGACCAGCCCGTGGTCACGCGGGCCGCCAAAACGCCGATGAAAGGGCAGCAATCCCGAACGCCCTTCCAGCTCTTCCTTCAGAGAGCTTGAGAAGACATAAGAAACGAAGCGAAAAAATGAAGACACAAGGATACATATAGGTACACACGACAAATACATGTACACATATACAATAGTACATTACAGACCTAGGGTGGTGAATTCGTAAATGTCACAGATCGCAGGTTTCTGTGGCCCGAACCGAAGGTGAGGGCCATAAATATGCGATCTGGGGCTTTACGAATTACCGCCCGTGGTTTGTCAAAAGTTTTACATCTTGCCTTGGCCAAGAAGTGAGATTTTCTCTCCGCGTAGCGGGCAGAAAATCCCACTTTACGGCCAAGGGTGATGTAAACGTGGTTTTCGTGTAAGGGCTTGACAAGAAAAACTATACCTAGTCCGGTCAGATTTCTGTCCAGTGTTTACAAGACGTAGAATATCGGAATGTAATTTATCAAGCTGTTCCTCCCCGACTGTTGAGGCTGTCTCGGTTTTAACCCAGGATTCGCCCGCTTCGCGGAATCTTCAAGGTGTTTCTCGTTTGTTTCCAACATTTGCAGGTTAATTTGTTATTGTTTCATCTTTGTTCTTCAATTATTCTAAAGTTAGAAATGTCGGATTAGTATAAAGCTTTTACTAAAGCTTTCAAAGAGTGAAAGTAATGTCTATATTTTATTTACATAAGTTAATAAGTTTTACTTCTTCTGTTATTACTTAGTTACCTACTTATCAGAAATTGAAAAAAAAATAGTCCCGAATAAATATCTTCGCTGGTATTCAAGGCCTTCTCAATATTACATGTTTCTTGGTTTCCTCGAATAGACGGTAGACATTAATGAAGATTGGTAGTTACATTAATTACAGGTATACATGTCTCAAATTTGATGGAGGCTCCACAATAGGCAGCTTCAGGCGCAACGCAAATCTATTCAGCCACGGTGATACTTAGCAAAATTGAATTTATAATTAGTCGCGTTATATTAATTGGAATTCTGATTAATTCTAAGCTCTGGCTTATACTGTGCGTTTGGTAATAGCTACCTCGTCTTAGTCAATCAGCGGTGTTTATGATATAAATTATGTGTTAAACGATCAGGAAAACAAAAGCAAGAATATTGCACTTAATCCATTATATTCGTCACGTTAAATAGTATGTTGTAAATGGTGCCTAGATTAAAAACTACACCTATGTTATCAACGCATAGTGGATTCATAATAGAAAAGTTCTAGGCATCGTCCACTGAAATTGTAAAATTGAATACCATCATAATTTGACTGCCAAAACCGTTCCTAACCGAACGTGAAACATTCCTACATAGCCTCCCTAAAAGCCAGCGTTTCGTAGACGTCAGACGTCTACAGATGCATAGCAATGTTGGGACATTATCCGCCTCGAGTGCGGCAGAATCAAATGGTATCAGAGAGGATTACCTGACTAACCGTGGCCTCGTCTTAATCACCCAACGTACGATGTGCAATTAATTCAACTGCCACATAACTGGCCACCGCAAAATAAGACGAAATGTCACAAGTGGCTAAATACTCAAAAAGGACCCTAATACGTCGGGATAGATGAGCGAAACGTGACAAAGTTCATGATTTCGACGATATACTGCAACTTGGGCGACGCCTCGTTTAAGTCACATGTACTCATTGGCAATCTCAGGGAAATGCATCTGGATTTTGTCCCCAGTTAACTTAACTTAGTTCCACAATTTTTTTACTAGATACTATTTTTTTAGTATTTACATTTTGGAAGAACTTAATCTGGTAGTATCTAACTAAGCACACAAATTTTCGAATGACGAAGCATAATTTACCAGTAGGTGTACCTATCGAAAGTGAGTTTGATCTTCAGCGTAATGATAATGAATTAACTGCCCACGCCGAATTATGAAATTTAGGCAAGACCCGAGTGGGATAGTGGCCTTCGCAACAGGTGGTTTCTTATGCAAGAGAGAACAAAAGACTTGCTAATAGTTACTAGTGATTCCGAGGGTGTACATTGATACGCAACAATGGTTATCGGTGATTATCAAATAGGCGCTAAGGTAATTAGAAGTCAAAGTTTTAAAAGATTTTTATAAACAGAAACCTACATTTAGTAGGGACCTTGTGCAGCTCATAATCTATGCTAATAATAAGTCGTACAAGAAGTCGCGACTGAAATTTGAAAATTAAAAGAAACAATCAAGTCGAGGGGACTGTATAAACGATACTGCTGAACACAAAAAAAAAGATTTTCAGAAAAATTGTCTGTATGTATGTGTATCCAGATTTTAATCGAAAACTTCTGGACGGATTAAAACAATTTGGTATAGGTAGTTTATAACACTGGTCAACATGTAGGCTACTTTTTATCCCGGAAAAATGCATTGTTAACGAATTCCACGCGGACGAAGTCGCAGGCAGAAGGTTAACTCTATAAAATGAAGTAACTAAAAGGCAAGGGTCTATAAAAACACCGCGCACAGGTAGAAACATAAATTGTGGCTAATTTCTGCTTGGCTCGTTATTCATTCTAACATAATTTATAGTACATGTTTCCAACTTTGTAATTTAAATTTTGCAAAATTTGAAAAGTTAAAACTACACCTCTGTGTAAATTATAGAAGTGTGGATTTAATCCTGTTGTACGTTTTAAACACTCGTTTTTGATCTAGACTTTCTACAACCAGAAAAACTGGGTTTGATTTTTATTAAATTACTAGCCGTTTGCCCGCGACTTCGTCCCGTGTAGACTTAGAATTTGCGTACCCGATGATACTATACATTTACCTAGACGGTTACAGTTATAGAAGTATTGAAAAACTGACCCATGGAAAACCCGTTCCCTTGGAAATATCGGGATAAAAAGTAGTCTATGTTATTCCCAGGGTCTCAAACTATCTCCATACCAAATTTCATCCAAATCGGTCTAGTCGTTTTGACGTGAAGGAAGGACAAACAAATGTACTTTCACATTTATAATATTAAGTATGGATTTAAGTCCAGAAATAAATAATTACTGGCAGCTTAAGTTCCGTTGAGAATTTTAATTGAATATGTACGAGTATATTGCGGTACTTACTATTATTTACGTTATTTGAAACTTTAACCGAACGAACGAATTTTACGTTAAATTGAATAAAGATTATCAGGTAAATATGTCACTGCTTTTATAGTTTATCAAATATTCCTTTTTCGACAATTAAGTACAGAAAAGTAATACTCGCTTGCTTAAATGTATATCATACCTACATATTTTATCAAAATAAAACAATTACGTAGTTACATAGCAGATGGAGGAGTTGATTCGATTATCCACACGCCGCAATGTAGTGATGTCTCGCAAAGATTAATCTCTCCGTTTGGGAATGAGAGTTGGCTCAATCTAAAGTTGAGATTGACTCAATCTGTTTGGAGCCACATTCGTTCGCGGGCTCACCTCGCGTCCGCAAACGACAGACGCGAGTTGTGATTACATTAGCACATCAAGTTAGAGTTATAACTGACAGAACGCGACTTTATAATATTATTTTAAAATACCTAGGAACCTTAAATATTGTAGATGTTACTTTGCTGAAGGACACATTAATTCATTTTTTTATTAAGTAAAACTACCTACATTACAACTTTACATGTATTCCATGAGATATAAAATTTTGCGAATAAAATTGACAGCAAGTAGGCACGAGGTTAGATTAAATAAATAAAAAAATAAAAATTGTTTATTCAATAACCAACAACTGACAATTTCAGGGGCGGGAGGGGAGTATTTTTTGTATTTAGATTGTCCATTAAAAATGAAAATTAAGGGCGCCTATTAACTAGGACTGATTTCCGTATTTTAATTGAACAGTTTCGTTATGTGGTCACTTTCTACGGTTACGCAAATCCATAGGTAATTAATAGAATATTATAAATGCGAAAGTAACAATGTCCGTCTGTCTGTTATCCCTTCAGGCTTAAACCGATGGATCGACTTAGATGGTATTTGGTATGGAAATATTTCGAGTCCCGGGGAACCTAGGCCACTTTTTTATTCTGATCTTATCTTATCTAGCCTATTAGATCCCACTGCTGGGCAAAGACCTACCCTCCTCTCATCCACTCCTCTCTGTTCTTTGCCAGTTCTGGCCAATCTGATCTAAGCTTGTCTAGGTCGTCGCGCCATCTCCGTCTAGGTCTGCCTCTGCAACGATGTCCGTCCCGAGGTAGCCATCGGTGGCTAATTTGGCCCATCTGTCATCGTGCATGCGGCAGACGTGTCCAGCCCAGTTCCACTTGAGTCTGGCAGTCTGTACCCCACCCAACATCGGCAATCTGAGTCTTGGAACGCAGTTCTGAGTTCCGTATCCTATCAGTTCTTCGGTCGCCTAAGATACTGCGCTCCATTGCTCTCTGGCAAACCTTAGCTTGGACTTTTGTGCCTCAGTTAATGACCATAATTGGGCGCCGTAGGTTAAAACAGGCAAGATGCCCACGAGTTGGCGTTTCAAGGAAATGGGAAGGTTCCCTTCATAAGATTCTTCATGTACCAGATCACCAGAAGCTCCTGCAGCTGTTTTCGATTCTACTCTTGTTCTCTTTGTTCTGTCTGTTAGTGAAGGAGACAATCTGACCCAAGTAGTGTACTCGTCGACGTTTTGCATGACCTGTCCATCCACCGTAACTTTTTTATTACCTAATGAAAATGTACATAGGTATATAATGAATTCCACGCGGACGAAGTCGCTGGCAGAAGCTATAGTTAAGAATATTACATTTGTCAGCTATAGACACAATTACTGCCAGACAGTCAGTATAAATAAAATACATACATATGTATTAACAAGTACTTAGTGGCAGCTTCTGAGCATATCAGGGATTTCTGTTTTCTCGGTGGTCTTGAAACTTAGGCGAGCAAACAAAAATACCGCATACAAAATAAAATGTCAGTGATCGAGACAAAGTACAAGTAGATAGGTACACAGAATGTACGAAAAAGTAAAAATAGGTAAGTTTGAGTAATATGGTTAATGCCATTTAGATATTGTGAAGTCGTCAGTGCGCTTTGTTTACGTCGCCGTCAAAGCTATAAACCTATTTATCAGATTCCTTAATGGAAAAAGGCATCGGCGACATTACGACCGTAGAGTCGTGAAATAAAAAGGTTTACTCGAATACCGTCTGTGATTACACAAGTTCTATTCCACCTAGAGTACCGAGTTCTAACAGAATCGAGCAACCAAGCGAGTTAGTTGGGAATTTCCTGCGATAATTAGGCGGGTGATGAAAATCTACGTTCCCTGAATAATTGACGGCCCGAGGTGACGGGGCGGTGACCTGTAAATGCATTATAGGCGCGACTGATGCATATTGCATCATTATTACTCCGGTAGGCAGCTGTGGTTTACTGGATAGGAGGAAACTCGATTTTAACCCATCAATCACGTTCATACTTGTAAAATTATACTTCAGAAAACATAGCGAGCGGCATTTGTCTCCTATCTATCTATCTACTTTATAAATGAAAAAATGACCCTTTCTTTCTTTCCGTCTGTCTGGTTAGAGTTAATCTCCGGAATTACTAAACCGTTTTGAATGCAGATTTAAAAGGTAGACAGAACACTATTCGGTGTCATACCTATAGGTATAAGCTATGCTTGATTCAAATCGTATGGGAACGAAATATTATAGTCATTTAAAAGTTCGCGCGCACGAAGTCGCAGGGCTCCTACTCGTAGTTGACCCCTGCGACTTCTTCCTAGGTTTTGACGTAACTTGAAATTGTGAAATACTAATTCGAGTCACAAAAGGTGCATGCAAGTCTACACGTGTATCCAACGAAGATTACAGTATTAATTATAGACATTAAGTACGTCTAGACTAGACTTCATTGTAGAGAGCGTCGTCAAAGAGAATGCGATCGTTATCACTAAGAAGGGTAAAGTAATCAACGGCCCTATACTAGATAGTGCCGAGCTAGATCATTTTAATTTACTGGCGGTAATCTTCTATGAAATGCGAACGCTTAAGATGTTTGGTTTGCTGCATAGAGTGTACTTAGACCGTGGGTTGTATAATGTAGCTTTCAAGTTACAATGGTTTCTGTCCTTTCATGTTCTAAGTTGAGTATAATAATATTAATAGAAACCAACCGCTTAGTCACTGCGACGCGAGCGGTGCATTTTAAATACCGCAGTCACAATGTGGCACGCCAGACGGATGCACAGGGTCGTTAGAAAACTAAAACCGAGAAATCGAATGAGCGGAACCATTTCACACGTCGCGCGAGTGAATCACGCAGCAGTGACCTCTCTCGCGAAACTATCTATTTTATACTAGAACAATATTGGAACTTTCTAGAGCATATATAAGTAGATAAGGACTAGTAACTAGCTACTTAGAGGGTCGTGCGAACATTACGAGTAGCGTCGGCTACATTTTGATTTGCATGACATCAACTCTAAGGGAATTAAATTAGACGCAGATTATTGAACATCAAGTTATATTGCATGTCGCAAAGTTCGTCTCCTAGTAAAAGCGTGTCACGCGTTGACAGAGTTAGAAGTAAGTGAAGTACAACGTGCCAATTAGGGCAACCGTACTCTTGCTTACCAGTTGAAGCCATCGTCGCGCGACTTTTGGCTGTCAATGTTAGTTTGTCATTACATACTTACCAAAAGTATCAATGTCCTTGTGACATGTTAAGTTTCGGAGTCCTCAGTTTTTTATATCAATGGTATAGGCAAACGAGCACACAGCGCACCTGATGGTAAATGGTCACTGCGGTCCATGGACACCGAAATCCTATCCCCATTAAGAAACCATAAGATCTCGAATGCGTTGCCTACCCTAAGGCCTGAGACGGAATGCCTCTGTGCCAGAAATTTTGGTGTTGGCATTTTAGCATTTAATATGGCATATAATGGCCTAAATTGGCAACACTGAACCTCACGCGACTCAAGCTCCTATAGCGGCGAATTCATACGCGATACCCCACATTAGTAGTCGAGAATAAATCGGCTTGTTATTAACATTGTACAAATCCTAATTATTCTATTCGCGTAGGCTTACTTGCAACATAATCTTAGCATAAGTTCTCTTCGTCATTGTCATAGGTAAGTACTGTTTATAAATTATTACTTGCGTACCCACGCGGTGGTAAAACAATGTCTACTTAGTTGTTATGAACCCCCAAATTGTTTAGAAATAAACAACTGTGGGACGGGGGAATTTCGTATGCGGTTAGCCAAGGGTTTCGGTCATTTATTTTGTTGCTCCCTTCGAAATATTATTAACTAGTAGAAAGAATTTTCGTGCTTCTACTGACATACCGCCCACATGTCTGTAGCCCCCGCAATAGACATCGTGTATTTCAACAGATAATAATAAAGATAAATAAACTGAATTTGTAAAATAGCGCTGTTTGTTAGACATTAGACATGGCTGCGAACCGTTTGCCATCTAGACCATGACAGACTCAAATCTGTTTAAGTTCAACTTGGCTTTTACTTTGGTAGGTAGGTAGATATAGGTTAAGTAGGTATATGTCCGCAGTTATGTCTCTATGTCTATTATAATGATTATACGGGTTCAAGCAAAATGTTTTGACGATATTTTAATCACAGACTCAGCTGTCAATTCTAAGCATGTTTTTAGGTTTTTATTTTTTTTCGAGTTGGGACAAAAAATTAGTATGTATGGGATTCAGGTATCACTCACAGCGTCACACCATCAATCCCATACACTAGGCCATACTATGTTTTTTACTAACTCGAAAAGAATTAAAAACCTAAAAAAAACATGCTTAGAATCGATAGCTGATTCTGTGGGTAAAATATCGTCAAAAAATTTTTGCTTGACCCCGTATAATCATTATAATAGACATAGAGACATAACTGAGGACATATACTTACCTATATCAACCTATATACCTATGTATAAATATAAAGATAGAATAAAAAATCCCTGAAGGTAAGTAGGTAAACACAATGTTATATAATTGTTTCGTTTACGTAACAGCATAACTCGCCCTGACCAGACTTACGTAATTAATTGTGAATTAAATTTAAATAAGCATTTAATGAGTACGGCGTTCATGACATTGAGGTTTGCAAATGCGCTTATTACACAAACAATTTGAGGAGTTTGAATTATAACATTAGCACTTTTTTTAAGCATTTGCATTAAATATAATTTAGATACTTACCATTTGGACACGTGAAGAGATTGCCCTGAAACAGAAAAACAAACACATTTTACAACTGAAAATATTGCAGTCAAACTATACTAATCCCATTAATATCTAGGCCCAAATACTCGTATTGATAAATCGCTGACCTTCAGATTTCAATTACAGGACTAATACTCAAAGCGTAATTCGGTTTAGTTCAACGCAATAATAATGATCAAATTACCGAAGTAAATTAATACTCTCGATCTCTCGATATCACGGCAATAAATGATGTACCTAATCATGCTCCATTCTTTATGGATTTTGAGAATCTATCGTTGAAACGAATATCTAGAAGTACCAACGTATAGCATTAACATGCAGATCACGGTTCCTGGACTGCATTGCAGGGGATTCCTTGTGCGAATTGAGAATCAATTTTTCATGAGAAATTTTTCCATTTTAGAAGCATGTGGGTGTGGGGTCACTCGTGTATAAGTTTCGCATGGAAGTTGGCCATTAAAATCAGGCTACTACGATGAGAATGGAAATAAGACGAATGGACTTCATTGTTTTTTAAAAATGCCCAAAAATTTCTTTTCACAAACGTAAATAAAGGATTTAGTGATTCATTTCTTTATACCTAAACCCTGGATTGTATCTAGATTGTGTTATCTACTCGTAGGTAATTGGCGTAGATACATAGAAATTTTGGACTTTTTTAGGTTTTGAATTGCCCTTTTGAAGGTGCATACCTACGTATAGTCTTGTAAATGTTCAGTTTTAAGCTTGGGATAGAAAATCCATTCGGGGTTGTTTTGAACTTGATACATTCACTAGGTAGTGCTTATTTATCCTTATTTCAATGACTTTATCTATTCATAGAAACTATATCTAAAGCAGCTTGCAGCCGTTGATCTGTGATTCAAGGCTATGTTGCGTGACCGTGAGGTAACAATAAATCGGTTCGAAAGTTATGACCAGGTGTCGGACCAATCGGTAAACTACAGTATCTACGAACTGAACTACTATCACGTTCTTGCCGAAAAAATGCGATAGCGGATTTCTTTATGTTACTACTACGCTACTACTAATAGGTACATCTGTTAAAAGTGGTTATGATGTGAATAGCATTTTAAAAGACAGTCGTCTTTTGTTACAGTCTGATGCTAAATTCTACATTTGAAAGAAGCTGATTTACAAACAATAAGATACAACGACTTATTATTAGGTAACCCTTCATATGACTTAACACTGATCAGTGCCAGCTAGTGAACTTTGTGAAAATGATTTAAAATTCATATTTGAAAAGCACAAATTGACAATGCATACGACAGGTTAAGTACAATATTAATACAAATATAATACCTACGTCTATTTTAAAATCTTAATCTTATCTGTATTTATAACGAGAAGGCAAAATTAATAGAAGTCTTGAGATGCGCAATTCACACAAATTGTAGTGTCAAGATTAATGAGGAAAATCCTCAGCAGCTTTTCTCTCATGTGGCATACTTGTTCAAACACAATGCACGAAAGAGAGTTCATTCCGAAAACATCGTGACTGTTCAACGATTTGGCAAAGTGGGGAAAGCTAGTAACCCTCAGCTGGCAAGGTAACTTGGCTTGCAACGTTGCAAAAGGCCGTGTATAGGTATAGTATTTGTCTTTTTAAAAGGTAAAAACGGAACCCTTATAGGATCACTCGTGTGTCTGTCCGTCCGTCTGTCACAGTCGATTTTCTCCGAAACTACTGGACCGATCAAGTTGAAATTTGGTACATATATGTAAGTTTGTGACCCAAAGGCGAAAGTGTAACGAAAATAAATGAATTTTAAACAAAGACCCTATTTTTTGGGGCGAAATCAGAAAAAGTATGAATGAAGTTTTTTAAACTATATCGTGTGACATCTGACAAATGAAAGTACTTCTTATGAGGATCTCAAGTATATTTTTTATATTTCTTTTTTGGTCAATACTTTTCGAGTTCAGTCAGGAACATTTTATTAAGAAGTCCATGGTATTTGAATTATATCGTATAAAAAAGCTTATCCTGTGAAACGGTTTGAAAATGACGTCATTGAAAATAATCAAGGTTCGGAACCCTCTCCATGCGAGTTTAACTCGCTTCTTGGCCGGTTTTTTTTCTTTGTTTACTTACTTTTTTTACGAAGCAAGGCACACAGTTGACTTGATTGCGGCCCAGCGTTTGAGATAGCGATTTTGCAAATGTAGAGGTAAAAAAATTGCTATGCCTCTGAAACTGCTTCTATCCACCGTTCCGGAACTGTTATTTACATAACGTTGATGATGTATTGTTGTAAATTATCCCTTTACGAGTACTTATTGGAATGATTTCATTGAAAATTGGCTACTATTTTTTTATTAAATCTTAATAGTCTTATTATAAAACTAAGCAATAGCTTTGAAAATTGTAGTGCAAATAGAATTTTACTAATAAATACCTCAGAATAAAAATAATCGTATATGTATAGGTACATTAGTGAAGTTTATTAATATTAAAGTTAGCAAATATTAATTGAATATAGTTTTTTTTGTTTAAAGCATAGTTAAGAGCTCTCATATATGTATAACTAAAAGCTAGGTTTTGCTTGACAACAAAAATAGTCTTTACATGCTATTATTAGCCCTGAAATTTCAGTGAAGTAAATATACTGTCTCAATCTTTCGCGATACACACTCATATTAAACCACTACACACACACACACACACTCATATTATTATTTTGTCTTCTCGTGACCACGGCCGTTGCATCGCGGCCGAAACGTCGAGGTAAAATATAAATAGTTTTTACGCGATTAAGTCCCGGTGATAGTGTGTTTAATAGAAGTAAATATAGCTCCATAGGGTATGGAAACGGACATTTTGCCGAAATAAAACCGTCTGCAGAAAAACACGTAACGACTACAGTGCACTCACCCAATCTACCTGCTCCTGCCAACAACACGTGGGTGCATAAACATTAATTAAACATTCAGACGAGTTCGTCATTGCTTTTACCAAATCAAACAACCGTCGAAAGTGCTCGTCCCGTGTTTGTATGGAAAAGTAGACAAAATTCTGTATACGCAGTCACTGGATACCGCAATTATCTGTGATAGTGTTTTGATTAATACTCATAATAATGTGTTGTAGTGCAGTGTTAAAGTATGGAATTTAATATGTAATTTCAACTGACATAATAACGAGTTCCCGGCTGTTTACGTTTAAACACCGATTACCATTTAAATAAGACAACACTGGCAATTGAATCCCAAGATGTCGTATAAAAAGAAAAAAAAAGACAAAAGCACGCTTCGTTCGAATTTCGAGCTGTCACTGGTATTAAACTGCAGTTCAGCAGCCAGGATTGCAACAATCCCGTCTCGTCTTTACTTTTTCTATGCAATATCATTTTTCTTCGTCGAGAACTTGACAACTAATCTTTTCGTTCAAATATATTGTATGGGATTCAGGTACCTATCGCTCACACCATCAATACCATACTCGGCCAAATACATGCTTAGAATCGATATAGCTAAAATCTCGTCATAAAATTTTGCTTGATCCTATATAAATATTTTTTATTATTGGTAGCTATATGTATAGAGTATATGCTGGCAAATGAAGTTGCAAATCCCGGATTGCTTCTGCTTGCGAGTTCGCCCGCTTGGAATTCGGTTATCGCGTTCCCGCGGGAACTGTGCATTTTTCTGGGATAATAGTTCGCCTATGTCTTTTCCCGGCTATATTTCATCTAAATCGGCCCAGCGGTTGCGGCGACAGACAGACTTACTTTCGCATTTATAATTGTATTAGTATGGATATACAGTATACACTATACTCGTATTCTCTCCAGAAAAAGTTCTCGAATGACGTCCGCGTACCGGAAGACGAGTTGTCAGTAGGCCTCCAACAAGGTGGAGTGATGACCTGATGAAGGTCCCGGGAAGTCGGTGGATGCGAGCGGCACAGGACCGGTCGGAGTGGCGAGCCTTGGGGGAGGCCTATGTCCAGCAGTGGATGTCTATCGGCTGATATGATGATGATGATGATGACTCGTATTCTTCGTATCTACCGACGAGCTTCCATGAAGTGGGGGATGAATGTGGAGTAAGCGATGGAGGTATGATGTATAGAAGCACAGGTGGCGTTCTCTGGACTTTGCGTACAACTGGTAGTAGGGCGTGTAGTTTTAGTATGTATGTTCGTAGTAGATATATCAGGTATATAAGGTAGGTATGTTAAAATATTTACGAATATAACTAAATGGCAGTTTGTACTAATATATGAAGTCATAATATTTATTTTATTCGATCGAAAATGCATTGTAATGTGTAGAATAATAAGTGGACTGCCATAAATCTATGGAACGATCCTTTACTTATCGTGCTCGTAATGGCTTCAAAATTTAATAATTGAAATCGCTCTCGATCGCGTTGTCGATTGCGAACTATTCGTGATTGCGTAACCTGATTGATTTCCAAGCCAATTGCCGCCATATTTTTATTGTTTATTGGCCGAGGAAAGTTTTCGAACTTCGTAAAAAAGGTAACTGGACTATAAAAATAGATAAGACATTGTCAGCTAAGTTTATTTCAACTAATATGAAATTTAAGAAAAGTTCAAATAAGTGTATTCTGACTCGCCGCTCCGTGTAACCCTCTCGTGATGAGAGGAGGCCTGTGCCCAGCAGTGGGACGCAAATAGGCTGTAGTAGTAGTAGTAGTAGTAGTAGTATTCTGACTAAGTACCATGACGCGTTTAGAAAGAAAGAAAGAAAGAAAAAACATTTATTCGCAACATCACACTTACATGTATACATAAAAAGAGAAATAGACGATAAGAAGTGATAGTTGCGAAACGGTCTCAACTCAGCATATGTTGGCATGGCTCCAGAGTCAAGCCAACGCTGGTCTTCCGCTGAGACCGCTCGGTGAAAAGACACAGACGGTGATACATTAAAATACTAACTCCTAAATAGATAAACTATACATAACATAAAATAAAATAAAATAAAATACGTTTACGACTTCAAGTTCATAATTATACCAAAGATAATTTAGTATAATTATACCAAAGCGACTTCGCTCGCGTGGCGCTTTGTATGAGCACAAAACTAATTCTCTACTTTAGTATAGTCTATCGTGGTAGTTAGTATTAAAAATATCGCCATCACTATCCTTGTGTCGTGATTAAAACCAATATTGATTTTTCTCGCTAAGCTCCGTTTAATTTTACCCGACAGGATTTTAGTTGAAGATTAATATGATTTTGCAACACTTTTAAAACTTTGTAGCATTATAGGAAAACTGGAAACAAAAGAATGTTCTCTTTTCACGGGACACTTAAGCTTGAAATTGTATGCTGTTAACAATAATCTAGTAGATAGATTTTAGATTTAGCAGGAAAAAACAAAGTGGTCATAGAAAACAATAAAAAGAAGCCTTCACATTTTAATTTAAACGTACGCAAATATTACATCACACAATACACATAATTGAACATCACTCAATCAAGAAACAGTATTACATCGTAATTTAATGATAAGGATATGGCATACGGCAGGCGGTCTTATCGCTTTACACTACAGCGAACTCTACCAGACAACCTTTGGATTGGATATAGCTAACTTCACCTTCAGATAAAGACAGCAAATTAGCTTGGTACTCTGTGATGTATAAAGATACAAAATATTATTAACATCTATCTATACTAATAATAAGTCTGTAGAATAAGTCGTGTCTGAAACTTGAAAATTAAAAGAAACTATCAAGTTAAGGGGACTATATTATAAACGATACTGAACACAAAATTACGATTTTTAGAAAAATTCTCTGTAATGTATGTATGTCCGGATTTAACTTGAAAACTACTGGACGGATTGAAACAAAATTTGGTATGGGGGTAGTTTATAACACTGGTCAACATATAGGCTTCTTGTTATTCCCCATTGTTCCCGCGGGAACGCTATTTCCGAATACCACGCGGACGAAGTCGCGGGCAGAAGCCATACATAATCATATAATAGCACATGTGTCGAAGCGGGTTCTGTATAATTTAGGCATGTAGGTACTCTCCCTACCTAAACCGGCACTTAGAATACGTTAAATCGCAGTATGCGGGCCTAACACATGTGGCTTACGAAATTGCTTCTACGTAATAAACACAGTCTAATATGCCACAGACTTTGTTTACCATACAATGAGATGATCTCTGTATGATTGACAGTGCATCTGCAAACATCCTACCATCAATGAGGGCGGTGTTAGACAATCAAAATTTAGTTGAAACCTTTTGTTCACTGCACGGTTAACTGGTTTTCTTCATAATAGGGTATCTTTACGCTTTGCAGTTGCTCGAGCAAGACTATTGTAGATGACATCTGAGGAAGCTTAACAGTGAGTTTGAAATTAAATGAAAGGCATTCAAGTTTCATTTCTTTTGAGTAAATGTGAAATTTTGCACTAGATAGAATAGACAATAAACATTTTATTGTCAAAGTTACGTTTAATGTAAATTTCAAACCTTTAATACCAAATGCAACACAGTTACCTAACGCAATTGCAACTCTTTGACTATCTACATCCATACTTAATATTAAAAATGCAAAAGTAACTCAGTCTGTCTGTTACCTCTTCACGCTTCAACCACTGGACCGATTTGGATGAATTTGGTATGGAGACAGTTCGAGTCCCGGGAAAGGACATAGGCTACTTTTCTGAAAAACGCATAGTTCCTGCGGGAACGTGATAACCAAATTCGCGTAAAGTCGCGAACATAAGGTAGTCATATAAAAGCTGGGCATATTTACGAGAATAAGTAACAAAAGTAGTAGTGAGTGTCTGAATTAATAATAAGGTCGCCTCTACGAGACTAGAGATCTTCTACTATCTAAAGTCTCGCTTCAATTTTTTTATTATGATTTAAAAGGCACCACCAACACTCTCAATGCATAGTTGATGGCTGTCTCAGCACGCACACATGTCTTGAGAGTGTTGGTGGTGCTTTTAAAATACATTGAAGCGATTTAAAATGTGAAGGCGCGGGACTTTAGATACTAGAAGATCTCTACTGCAGTCGAGTTTACAATATAAACCTGTAAGCTTACCTCTGAGCGAGTGGGTGTTGCAGCGAATAGTAGCACGACGACACTGAGTGCCGCCGAACACCGTATCAACATCGTAAATCTGTGGACAATAGAGCGAATCCAGTTAGAATTACTTTTCACATTTGTTTTCATCATAAAATGTGTGTATGTGTTCAAAGATAGGAGGATATAAAATATTATAAACTATCTTCTGCCTAAACTAAAACCTTCCTCTTGAATCACTCTATCTATTTAAAAAAAACCGCTTCAAAATCCGTTGCGTAGTTTTAAAGATCTAAGCATACATAGGGACAAACAGCAGGAAGCGACTTTGTTTTATACTATGTAGTGATGTTATCCTGTGTTTGTTCGTCCTTCATTCACATAAAACGGCCATATAATTTGCCATACGATTAAATAAATAAATCAAACAGGCCCGACGTTTGCGATGAAATGGGATCGCACGCAACTCGATTCGACGGCGTGTCAGCCGACGCGACCGTCTTCCGCCGAATTCGGCGAAATGCGAAAGAATTCGGCGGCATGCCATCGAATTCAGCGGGATGTCATATAGAATGCGATCGAATGCCGCCGAATACTGCAGGGTCGGCTGCTCGTTCGTTATGCGCCACTTATTATAAAATCCATTTTCAACATAACCGCCTCTTGAAACTAATGGCCTATCACAATGAGCCTGCTGGTTATGGTTATGACTGACTGTACACAAACTGAAAATATGGTCAATATAAAACAAATGAATAGTGATGTTTGAAATGAGAAACAAGTGGCTGATTTCCCGTGGTCTTCTGAATAAGTAAGAATATTAAAATTTTGCGTTTCGCGTCGAATGTCATTTTCTATGTTAATATCGGATCCAGTATCCCCAGAATGGCATATAGACCCAGTATGGCATGGATTACAATAATTGGGTATACGTTCTGTTAAACTTTCCCAATAGTCTGCGCAACGCAAAATTCACAATAATGGAGATAAAACGTAAGAAAATAATTAATAAAGAAACCGACTTAATAATCCGATTGATGTATCTGGATTCTATGCGAAAAATATTACGTAAATACTACAATCATAATAACATGAGAGTATCATCTTCATAAACATAGCTGTGTAGATACCATACTTATTTATTTATTTATTTATTTATTTATTTATTATGGTTTGCCAACAGGTACAATACCATAGCACATGCACAAAATAAACGATTAGTACGATAACATCAAGAGTATCCACCCAATTACAGGCAAACACAGCATGCATTATAAAGATAACGCTTAGTGTAAAGTAAAAACAAAGAAAACCTAAGTGAGTAAAAAAAAAAAATATAGCAAGATAAACAGTTATGTCTATGTAAAATTTGGATATCAAAAGTTACAAAATCTGAGATACGTAACAAAATCGTGAGGCAAGAAACATTAAACCAGGGAATAAGATCCCTAGTGAAAAGATTAACAAAACAAAAATAATTTACAAGCTTTCTAGAAGCCAACGACATTATAAATTATACTTAAGTCTACATAAAAATGTCCTGAATTGATTTTTTGACATGTTCAATATGTCTATTCTATGATTCTTAAATAAATCATTATGCTTATTACATATCCTCGGTATAACACTGTGAAATCCAACGTTGGTTCTATAAATTCTAGTAGAGAATGGCCGAAAATTGGCTAGTCGAGCCTGCTGTCGCGGAACAGTCCAATTGATTTTTTGTAGGAGCTGCGGGCAGTCCAGTGCACCGGTAGTTATTTTATGCAGTAGCAGCTGGTCAGAAATCCAACGGCGATCCTCGAGGGTAATCATTTTGAAGTATCTTAAGCGGTCCTTATAGGACTTAAGCAACCGAAGTTTCCCTTGGTGAACAGAAAGTAAGAAAAGGAATCGCTTTTGTAGTCTTTCGATCCTCTCTACATGGCATTTATATAAGGGGTTCCAGATATTTGAACAGTACTCCAACAGACTACGGACTAATGCAAAATAAGTTGTCTTTAAAGCTGTCATATTTTTAAATCTTTTACAGTTTCGCCAAATAAATCCCAAGAGTTTGTTCGCTCGCTTAATGATGTCGTCAAGATGTGAGTTAAAGGATAGTCCTTTATCAAGTATTACGCCCAAATCTCGTATCTGTGAAACTTCTTCTAAAAGTACGTCATTTATAGTGTAGGATGTAATTAAGGGTAAACGTTTTTTTGTGAACTTTATATGTTTGCATTTTCCTATATTGAGCGGTAGTTTATTTGCAGTAGTCCAATCTGATATGCGGTTTAAATCGTCCTGAAGTTGTTGGGAGTCAGAAGCATCATTGATTACTTTCGTAATTTTTAAATCGTCTGCAAAAAATGAAAAATTCGAGTGATGAATTACTTTAGTCATGTCGTTTATGAATATAAGAAATAATGTAGGGCCTAAATGGGAACCTTGAGGTACTCCTGAAGTCGCCTCGAAACTATCTGATTCATATCCGCATATCAATACTTTTTGTGATCTAGATGTAAGGTAAGATGAGAACCAATCCAGCAATTTACCGTGCACGCCAACGCTGATTAACTTATGTATTAATAAGCAGTGGTCAACTCGATCAAAAGCTTTGCTTATGTCGGTATAAACTGCGTCAATTTGAGAGCCCTTGTCCAGGATTTCTGTTACAGTGGAGACGTGCACAGCTAAATTTGAAACAGTAGACATATTACTGCGGAAACCATGTTGCTGGGGTGTAATGAAAGGCTTAACATGTATAGTCAAGACGGAATTAACCAACGATTCAAAAACTTTACCAAGAATTGATAGTAAAGAAATAGGGCGGTAATTTTGTACGTCAGTCTTATTCCCTCCTTTAGGAATCGGAATAACATTAGCCTGTTTCCAAACAGATGGGAAAACGCCTGAAATAATTGAATAGTTATAGATTATAGTAAGAGGATACGACAAAGCCCTGGCGCAGTTGACAATGAAAACCGCAGGTAATTTATCTGGTCCTGGACCTTTGTTCTTGTCTAACTTTTTAAAACACTTTTCAATCTCGTGGCAAGAGAAGGAAAGGGAACCTAAGGTGTTAATGTGTTCGCCGGTATCCGTTTGTGGTACAACATATGAGTTTACATCATTTATCGTAGCGTAAACGGAAGAAAAGTTTTTGGCAAATGCCTGACATATTAAGGCTGGAGTCGATACTTTTGATCCTTGAAACGTCATTTCGTTGGGTATTGTACCCTCTGATTTACGTTTAGATCGAATGAAGGACCAAAATACCTTCATATTATTTTGAGCTATAGAGGATTCAATGGATTGCATATAATTTGCGTAACACAAGTCTATTTGTTTATGGCAACGTGCCCTTGCATCTTTGTATTCTATTTCATCGATCGGGTTTTTATATCGTTTCCATTTAGCGCGCAATTTATCTTTTTCCCTAATCAATTTGATTAGGTTTCTTGTATACCAAACAGGATAACGACCACTGCATGTCGTCATCGTTGCAGGTACATGTTTCTCGATAATATTATTTAGGATCGTGTAGAACATAGTCGTCATTTCATTCACATCATCTAAAGGCTCCAAAATAGCCATCCAGTCGATTTCCTCAAGTTCGGCATTAATCATGTTATAGTTCGCCTTAAAGAAATTTAGCTTATTTATACGACTTTTGTTTAGGAACGAGACGGTAGAAAAATTGAAATTAATTTTAAGTGGAGGATGGTGGGGATCTACTTTAGACAGAGGATAGGCACTTTGCACCTTCGTAAATTCATTAGAACTTAATATTAAATCTAAGCATTTGTTATTGTTGTTTTTAATAACATTGTATTGACGCAAATTATTTAGGGACATAAAGTCTGCAAGAAGACTACTTAAACCGTTTGGACATGCTTGTAACGTAGTTACAGTCGATTCTACTTCGTTCACCGCCGGATGCCATTCGATGCTACCTACATTGAAATCCCCGAGAACCACCGATGTGCCTCCGTCGAGCGATGCCAATGCATTGCTTATAAAATCGAGTTGAGTATTTAGTTTTTCACACGAAACTGGAGGGGGTAAGTAAATTGTACATACGTTAAGGTAATTTATTGACTTGTTTTCACGATAAGTAACTTGTACCCAAATATCCTCGTTTGAACTTTCAAGGTCATGCCTGCGTACCGAACTGTGTTTTTTAGAAACGGCAACTAGCACACCACCTCCTTCCAGCTTCAAGCTTCCACTACTACCGCGACTACTATTTATATTACTACTAGCTTCTTCCCGCGACTTTGTCCGTGTGGAAATCGGCTCTAACGTTCCTGCGGAAACCATGCATTCATCAAAATCTGTCCAGCCAACATTTCTTCCTATAGCGATAAATTCGTCGACATATAAGTATTTGTTAACACATTCCCAATTATAATTTAATACACGTAGGGACTTAATGCTATCCCTTACAGGGACTGGCGTAAATACGAGTACAGCATATACGTCACAGTCACAGGCTCCCTCTCATCACCCCCCGGCATCAGGCCCCCGACCTTCTGCATGAGAGGCGGTAGCTCAATCCACTAGGCTGCAACGGCTTGAATTAGGCTCAGCGACAGATTATTCCAAAATGCTTTAAAAACGAATCTTGGATTGTTGTAAATACTACCAAGACTGAAGACGATTTATTCATTTCTTACTTCATAAAGCTTTAAGAGAGTAAATTGTTACATGATACATAGCTCATCTTCCTCATATATATGTGCCCCCGTGGCCTGTTCCCACGCCTCTCGACATTGTCTGTCGATGTAGATTAAAGCGTGTGAAGGTGTCTTACAATTTCATACATTTATACTTGGTATCTGAACTCATTGGTCTAATTTATTTATTTAAGTTAACAGGAAATAAGCTACCGAATACGTAAGGAAATACCCGTCTCAAAGTCCACTTCTGAAAGAAATCATAGTCAAGTAAGACATCTCTTATTTCTTTTAAGAAAACTCAAATAGGCCGTCACAAAAGATCAGCCATAGTTAGCCATAGTTTTAGATTAGTGGTTGGAGACTGAAAAACAGCGTTATCGCTGAGTCTACCATCCTTTTCGCCACAATTCTTTTTGTAATTTCAACTGCTTGTTTCTTTATTTGTTTTTTTGGTGAATAAAATCTCTTATTATTATTATAGTCGAGGTGATACACATTATGGCCCTATAAAACCCCCCTATAATAATAATAATAAGACATCTCTTGTTTTACGTGTTATAATTTGATTCGGAACGTTTCGAAAAATTATAATCTGCCTGTGGAAATGAAAGTATTACTTAAATGCATTATTAATACATTTATTTATATGTTCGTAGTCCCATGCCTGTGGCCCGTGATATTTCTATGAGCCATGTCAGTCCCACAAACAACACGGAACGAGTTCAAATTCACCACATAGGTATCCAATTACTTCCACCAATTTACATTTAATTAGTTAAGTAAGTAAAGAAGGAACGAAATAACTTTTTCAAATATCGTTAAAACTGAACTTTTATATTCATTGAAAAAAAATAGGTTTCTACGTAACGTTATAAAATATTTTCAGGAGCTAATATTTCTTGTCACTGGAATTCTAAACAGCGAACCTATTATAAAAGTACTGCAATTCGCTTTTAGCGTGTTGAATCTATTCTTCTTTTTTTACGCAATAATTTTCACATATTTTTTCATTTTAATTCGAAATTCTTCATCGGTATATTTTAAAGCGTTACACAGAATCACTGCATTACAGATTTCGAACTAACTAGTGTATAATCTGTGGTAAAGTTCAGTTCAGAAACTTCTTTCCCGCCATTCAGGCCACGGCCCGACTTCCCACCTCTTCAATACGTAACATTTTGCCTGATTTAAGGAGATTAGCGACATTTCCATTGTTTTTGCCAATTGCTGGCGATAATTTGTCGCGATAAGATGCTATTATGTACCTCAGTGATGCTATTACTCAATGCGGGCAATTGTGCCTGATTTTAATTAGAAGCTAACTAATTTTGCGAGTGCGAGAATTAATACCTGGTACATTTAATAGCAAAATGCATGTAGGTAATGACACTCGATGAGATCATTCTATTTTAGTCCATTAATAACGTATCAGGGTTTTACGCTATTAAGTAACCGAAACCGCTTTTTATTGATGTTTAAATGTGATGTCGTCATGGTAAAATAATCGATTAAAAAGTAATGATTCACCCTGGTAAGGTCACAAATGTGAAATAACAATAACCAATACTTAACAAAATGGAATCACACCAAGTTAATAGTCGAAAGCATACAATATTTTATAATATAGAACCATAACCATTAGAATATCACGTAGGTATCTAATAAATTTATTGTTTAAAGGGAAGCAAAAAAGTTTTCGGTCCCGTAATAGACGAAACACCATATAAGCTGAAACTCGCACAGTTTAGAACACAAATGTTGGCAGCGCTAATCTCATTTTACTGCTTATTGCTCATTTAAATATGGTTTTCGGTCCCATATTCCGTTATTCCGCCGAATCTGGGCGAGACATAATTGACCATTGTCACAATGGGAAATCTGCCGCCGACTGACCTCCTTAATATTGCCCGGCCATCAAATAGGTAACAGGTGGTTTTCGAAATAACGTCTCACGCCTGTACATTTACTTGTTGAGCAAACATTATGAGAACAGAGTTGGAAATTGTTGAGCCCTATTAACACATTGCCTAGAAGATCAAGAGATACACACGCAAATGTGTCCTTTTACAGGTATTTTAAATTATATATTACATTTTATTTTTTCTTGTGTATTTAAAAGCACGTTGTGCCGAACGTCCCCATTATGAGGGACAGGGTGAGAAGATAATGGTTGACTTGACTATTTAAATTAAATTACCACAAGGCATCTTTCACAGTTTAAATCTCATCGAAAAGATCAAGTGAACCCATCCATTTATAATGAAGGCTTTATCCATTCAGATAATCTCCAACGATCGTTTTCGTCTACTTAAATACTTTCCAGATTAGCTTTGAGCGGTACAATTTATCGGCTTCGGGGTTCGAAATACTTTATTCCAGGATTGTTTGGAATTCTCGCCTTCGAAACTTTAGGAACTATATTTTTGTTACGTTGCTAACCAAGAATTCTAATAAAATGTTTAATAACATTTAATTCGTAACCGAACCTCTCGTACTATTCTAAGAATCCAAAATTTAATCTGTTGTTATTGATATCGAACCTGTTTAAGTACGCCGACACAGAATCGGAATGAACCTTATATTGAAGGCAACGGTATAAATGTCTGCAGATACGAGTATTAATTTCAAATGTGAATAAGGATGAGTGTCATCCGCTCAATACACAAACGAAATCGATGTCTGGATGTTCATATTAAGGTCAAAGCAATCATGCACAAGGATACGTCGCTGACAAATACGGTTGCTTCCTGCAAAAATATTGAATTCTTGCTCTACGTTCGGTAAACAGGTGAATGGGGTTAACGATCCGAAAGACCGTTACGTGTATATAAGGACCGCACAACGGGAACTTGGCTAAAGTTGTCCTGAATATTAATTTGATTGTCAAATAATGTCCGTTGACTTTGTGTGTTTAACACATACCGAACCACAATGTCGGATTATGGATGATACTTAAAACCCTTAATCCAATGTAAAAAGTTGATTAAAATATTTCATACTGTGCGTATTGAGCGAATTGACTGTGCGAATTTCGAGATCATTTCGCTCTTGTTTGTCAGTAAATTTCAAGCTGAAGTCACGTGTAGGTAGAGTATATGGTACAGGTTTACCCAACTAAGAAGGTGGGTGGATAAAGCAATTATGAACCCTGCGTCAACGGCTTAAGTCCTTCGCCATGCGCCTTCCAAGTTGTGTCGTGCTGTACCTACGTTCAGTTTGGACTTCCTCGTTCCTACCTAAATTACATATCATATACGGTTTCCATCTTCTAAAATGAAAAAGCAAGACTCTCCTGTATTAGGCCGGACATTTTACCCTAAAAGCCAAACATTAAATAATTGCATTACTATAACCGCAAGCTTTAAGCCCGGTTCACACCATACACTTGCGCAGCTACGGGTATTCACATTTGTGCGTTGTATAACATTATTTCTTATGAGACATGACACACTGCATCTTTGCGTGCCGAGCAATCGCCAGCCGCCACAAGTAGTTGCGTATACATTCCTTGTGAGTGCTGCTGTTGTTGCCATTTGCCGTCTGCTAGTGCTCGGACGGTGCTTTTATAAGGTGAACTATCTTTTCTCCGCTACTTCGTATGCGCAGAAATATTAAAAAGTAAAATCCCGATTTTTCCCGTTCACGTGGGAATTTTGCAAAATCCTTTCTTAGCGGATGCCTACGTCATAAGATCTACCTGCATGCCAAATTTCAGCCCGATCCGTCCAGTGGTTTGGGCTGTGCGTTGATAGATCACTATGTCAGTCAGTCAGTCACCTTTGAGTTTTATATTAGATACCTATGTAAGTACAAAATGCACGTAGCGCTCGCGTTCGGCCACAGAAAATAACTCTGAAAATGTACCTACGCAATCCATGAATACAAATTTTAATTAATTATGCGGATTTCAATCAACAATGCATAACAGAGCTTTGTATTTTCATTTTAGCTGTTTATTTGACTCGAAATGCCACGGTTGTTCATTCGCCTCACTTTTGGTGTTTTAAACACCCGCCGGTAAACACTGACAGCATTACTTATTTGTAACTAAAACACTGAACTATGACGAACGATCAGTTCTGGTCATGTTCAAACGGGAATTTAGCTAGTAGATCCAAATATTCACGGGCTCATGGCTTTTGTAACCAAACACAGTACCGGTGCATTCTAAATGCATATTGTTTCACTCCACTGCAATGCTTAGCTCGCCACGGGCGTCCGGTCATCCGGCGCCCAAATTAGAGCGACATCCGTGCAAGTGCAGCGGGAAAATCGGATAAACGGAGAACTTATCCATTATGCATGATTTGCATGTAAATGTTAGCGCAATGACAAGTATTTTGCTATTTTATCCGCTCGCTAGAACGTATCGCCTTTGGAGACAAACCATGTTAAAGGTTTAACGATGTTGTCGAGGTTTCTTGTAAGTTACTTGTAAGAAGTGTTTATATTTAAAATCAACAATAGTAGATTATTGCCGTGGCCGGGAAAGTAGGTCTTTGCAGGCTGAGTACTGGTTTAAAGGGCCGAGGCTTCGCCGAGGCCCTTTAATATGTACGAGGCCTGCAAAGCCTTTCACGTGCCGAGGCTTATATAGTGCTTTTCTCAAAAATGAAAAAAAAACCTTGATATTGGGTATTCATAATACAGCATTGACACGCACGCAAAGGTAGTCAAGTACTTACAACAAATCCAATGGAACGCCAGTCTTATTTCGTATTCACCGATATTTGACTTTAACAGACACACTAACACGGCAAGTTAAAAACTCGCATGTAGATTTCTCGTTTTTTATAAAAAATAAGACCTTTTATTAATTTTTAAACCAAACTAGTAAACTATTTTCATGAAATTTAGCTAAATAAATCTGATACAAGACAAGACCTCCCGCTCTTTATGGATCGTTCTTTTTTTAAATTCCGTTCTGAAATACATTGCGCTGTTTCAGACACGGATAAAAACGTTTGGTTTCGCGTCAATGGGGACTATCGTTTCTTTGCTCACCAGTTGGCGCCACTGTAGACTAAGGTCCAGAGGTATAGCTGTCAAAGGCGACTCTATAAGATCGGCGCCGAAACTAAGTTTTCAATCTTGAATCTCATTAAGTTTATTAATTATAAATAACTATCATCATATCGAGCAGCTATGCCGCAATGTTGTGCAGCTCCGTTTTGTTTGGAAAAAAGATTTTTTTTGCAAAGCGTTTACATTCATAGCCAAATAATCCATATTGGCGGTAATTTCACGAAGGAGATCACTATTCAACGGGTAAATTAAAGAAATTATGATTTATATCACGAAGCCCGCCAAAAACCAGTGAAAACTGAATGTTATTGGACCTCACGCGACACTAGCGCCTCTAGTGGCAAATTCACACGCGATAGCCCCCATTGACAGATACAGAACATGCAGACTTGGCTGTTTGGGAATTCCTTCGCGTATTTATCAGTTTTAAAAAAAAGTACCTTTACGATAATGAAATTTCATACAACATTCCCTGCGCTTATACATGCCGCGGAAGTAAATTCATACAAATTTCCGGGGCATCCAGTTGAGTTTTTTTTTTTAATTTTTGACTGATCGTCAATGACGCACTTCGCGGTCTGACAGAAAGCAGACAATGACGAGTTTCCGGGCCATTTTTGAGAAAAGACAATTGTCGTAATGAACTCATAACTTAATATTGAGCTAGTGTTTCGTTATTTTTTTTTGTCAGGTATACGTCCGCTTAAGACAAACTGAGACCTCATCATCATCATCATCATTTCAGCCGAAAGACGTCCACTGCTGGACATAGGCCTCCCCCAAGGCTCGCCACTCCGACCGGTCCTGTGCTACTTGCTTCCACCGGTTTCCCGCGACCTTCACGAGGTCGTCGCTCCATCTTGTTGGAGGCCTACCGACAGCTCGTCTCCCGGTTCGCGGGCGCCACTCGAGAACTTTCCGGCCCCATCGGCTATCTGAGACCTACTTAATTATAATTTCATTCGATACAAACACCACCGTTTTTATAGCAATCACAATTAAACACAGATAGTTACTAGAGAAACAAAATAATTATTCTGCTTGAAAATCACCAAATCAATTACGGGTTTTCCACACCCAGTTAAGGAATTCACTAGTCTGCTGATGACGCAATCGTTACCAATGCTCAGATCGGAAAGTTGATTGACAACGCGTTGAATTGGCTTGGCTGCAATAATTATCGTGTTCGTCGGGAATTGATTGGCTGCCGAATATTCACTTTCACAACACGTGGGCCGTGTGAGATAATATGATTTGAAGAAAGTGAACGGCGCTTTTTCTTTGCTCAAACTGTTTGAACACTTACTCCGAGCCATGGACGGACAATAGGAAGTAATAACGCATTCCACTTCCGTTCGCTTGCTTTCGAAGCCTTCAATACTAACATAACTTTCCTAAGCGTCAGGCAAACATATTAAATATCGTCTCTTCCCACGACGACTTATTGACACCACTCGGGAATATTGGTTTCTGTAATAAATAAAATCAAACGGCTCATTTTTTCGTCTCATCTCCCTTCGTGTTAGACAATAGACAGTTCTGGATTATCTCAATATTTACGTATAAACAAAACAACGTTTGAGATATCGACTGGAATCTTGTTTAACCAAGCCTAATACCGGTTTATAATAATACTAATTATTAAAAGGTTTATAATAATTTACCACTGAGCTTTTCGGTGAAGGAAAACATCGTGAGGAAACCTGCAGGCATCTGTGAAGTAATTCAAAGATGTATGTGAAGTCCTCAATCCGCTCTGGGCCCGCGTGGGGACTATAGCTCAAACCCTCTTGTGATGAGAGGAGGCTTGTGCCCAGCAGTGGGACGCATAAAAGGCTGTAGTAGTAGTAGTAGTAGTAGTAGTAGAACACAATTCGAATGGAGTGTCAATGTTTGCGTGCGAGGACGTCTGTGAGCGTCCGAGAACTGTACACTTGTTACCTAATGGTCTAACACTTGTTAATGTGAAAAGTGAAAAGCTCAGTGGTAAATTATTATAAAATTATTATAAATATTTTTAATAATTATGTTATTAATTCTTACGTAGAAAAACAAAATATGTAAAATACGAAACTACTACTACAGCTTTTTTGCGACCCACTGCTGGGCACAGGCCTCCTCTCATTGCGAGAGGTTTTGGGCTATAGTCCCCACGCGGGCGGATTAGGGACTTCACACACATCTTTGAATTACTTCGCAGATGCGTGCAGGTTTCCTCACAATGTTTTCCTTCGCCGAATGTGCCGCCGACTACGAAAATGTCATTTCAAAAAAATTAAAATGCCATAAACACCGTGTGATCATCTATTAACTAATTTCAAGTTTCGCATACGTTAGAAATCCCGTCAAAAACGATAGGTACTTTACAAACTGGGTGTCGTGCCTCGCGGTCATTTCACTCACAACTTATCCAACTTTTCCTTAACGCAGAAAGTTACATAATGCGCCTTGTTATAGTGAAAACTCGCGTTGCACCCAAAAAGCATTACATTAATAAAGTTTTCAGACGGAGCAGCATAATAAAAATTAACTAAGTAGTGCAGGTTGTTAAAACTGTACACAAAATAGCTAGTTTAAAGTCTTCTTCGCTGTCGCAATATTTAATTTGTTACTGCAGTTGTTGCCTTCGAGCAATTTAAGTGTTTTTTTTGGCGTCGTCGTTTTAGTAGTATATAAATCCTCGTAAAGTTTAAAAAACAAGTCAAAAGATCATAATCCTTTCCTGCTAGTCTCTTAGTGTCCTTTATACTTTAATAATGGTTAAAAAAAGAGTATAATGAATACTCGTCTTGTTGATAACGTGTCGCTAAGCCGATAAGTATATAGTGTTGGTTGTTTGTCTTGCATATTGCACATTTTATCCTCAAAAATGTTTATCAACATATTACGGCATGTGCTCCACTGGCTGACCCACTTCGCTGCTGTAACTGTATTCAGCAATCTGTTTTACAAATACCGCTGGACGTAACAGATGGTCAGTGTTGCGCGCCTCGCCAATCCGCGCGATAGGTCGATATATCTCACGCCTACACTACTGCCTGAGTCTAATACGGACAGTGTTTATAGTTTGTTGCCAAAAAAAGTGGAATTAACGCCGTTTTGGCAACGAATCCCTTACAGCTAAACGCTTAAACACAATTCACTACAAACTTTACTTAAAAATCACTTCTGCGATTCTGCGGAACTTCGTTATTTACGATTCCGAGTTCGCGGATTCTGCTTTTAATTGCATAGATAAGTTACCTCATTTGTGAAATACGTAACCGTATTTCACTTGTAATTCAGTGCAAATGGCGTCTTCTATTAACACAGTGTTGCTTTGACATACAGTTAGTGTAGTCTCGCTTTCGCGACGCCAGTCGTAACTCAGTATTTAGTAAACATGTTTGATGGTGTGCATGCAAATCCAGGCTCAATCTTATCATGTATGTTGGATGTTGGAGCCGCTTCGTTAATCAACCCACTTGCCGACGTGCGGTAACGGAACGCAACAGATTCTGCTCAAGATGGCAGCTGATGATTACAAAATACTTTCACATTTTACGACTATCATTGTCATATTTCACGTGTTTCAAAGTGCGCGTGAATAGGTAATTTATAAACAAGGTTGACTGTAATTCAACTTGGTTATTTGAGAATTAGAGACCGTTAAAAAAGGTTAAGCACGCACGACTTCCGTCGGTAACATCGAAGATCACGAACCATGCAACATCTGCCGTTGAATCAGAAGAAACATTATGGTGATCTCATCATTAGTTCATCTTTATATGTAGACATTGGTGTGTGTCTATATCTGTGTTTCATTAAAGAGCATTGGAAACTCATACGTGCTTCGTTTTGCTGTTTGCGCACACGTACTGAAGACGTGACAGCCGCCTAAAACGGAGCGCCTTCTCATTGTCAGTGTCATACGCCCATTGACTGTTTTACAGTTAGATTGGTACCCCTTGTTTCTTCCCTTCCCTATATAGGGCCTGAGACGTGCCTTCCATATTCATAATTCAATTCGAATGCAAAGAAAGACGCCGAGAATGGTGCCGGATGAAAGGAAATGGAGTTTCTCGTGTTTTTTTTTAAAGTAATTCCGAATCTGAAGTTTCCTCGTGTGTAAGGTCAGCCTGAGCAAGAGTAGCGCTTAGCCTCGAGAAAGCCTCGTCGTCGGACATTAAGTAGGTGTTTCCGCAGTTAGACAAGACCTAAGACTTAGGCTGGGTTTAAGGACTTTGTGGGTCAGTAGGTTGTGTGCGCCGCACTTCCTGCGGTATTTAATGGTGGCATTATGAACAATTATCTTGTCTCTCCCTTATTAGATTCGTAATGGACGTGAGTGGTATTGATAGGTGATTAGCGGGTCGCGAGAAAGCAATTGCGGGATCCACAATCTACATCGACAGAAATTAGCCCACCGTGGAAATTTCTTATATCGATCGACACTCAGCTGTGAATGGTAGACTTAATTTTCCTTACGTATAATTTGAGATACGCTCTGAAGCGACATCATATTCACTTAAACAGAAAGTACACAATGTAGGTACTTTAAGTATCTAATTTTAACTTTATTACTTTAAGGAAGTTATTTGTGTTACTTTGTAAATATGTGGACCGTGTTTTATGGGTCTGTTGGAAAAAGTCACAAGACGAGGAAAAGGCAAGTAGTTCCCGATGTCTTGGTATTTTCCACTTAAAGTCGCAAGTCCAGTAGGACGGAAGAAGGCTCATTCTCGTCTCAGTCAACTGGCGTAATTCTAATAAGAGAAATAAATCAAGTTGGAAAATAGGAAGTCAACACACGGAAACACGAGGTGCAAGTTTGTTCATAGTAAAAGTACTTATTTCATTTTGATAAATAAACGCCGTAGTAAACTTGCCCCTTAGGTCTCTCAAATAGCAGCAAAGTTTTTAAAACTTTTAAAATATAGAGAAGTATCGGGGTAATAAGAAATATATGGTACACATAAGTACGTACCTATGTACTTTGTGGAGCATACGAGTTATGAACTTTCTTCTTAACGAATACCTATAACTACATTTTATTAAACTTCCGGGAAACAGAAAGTTGAATAACTAATTTCGTAAAATATGACATCGATCTTAACAAGAGTGCCTTTATCTTTCTGTCGAGTCACGACCTTAAAAGTAAAAGTGGGTATGCGCAAAGACCTGGACACGAAGATTAAAACGAAAGTGAGCACACTGAAATACTTAGAAATACTCGTAAATGTTAGAACTGCTATGCTACCACGAAAACAAACGCGTAACGAGAACTTCAAAAAGCTTAAAAAAATAAAGACCCAGTGTAATATTCACGTAGGTACGAATCTAATTCAGTGGCTCAGGGACAGCGAAATGTAACAAATTTTTTACTTTTGTTTAATTTTCATTTTCAAACCCGACTCAACTTTAATGTGGCACTTAGGCACGTTTCAGCGCTGCAGAGACTGTCGTGTTAGTGTCGTTTAACAGAGCGAATATTAACTTTATTATGATGTGTTTATTCATGCTTTGTTAGTAATGTGTTCTGCAAAGTTACATACCATTTTATTTTGTAGGAAACGTTTCAGTTACCTAATTACCTTTTATTGTTTCTTTGTCAAAATTATACTATAAAATCGACATAAGTAAATGTACAATAACCTCGTATGTTATCAAACAATCGCTAATATTCCTTCTTCGAAGCGAAACCAATCTAGTGCGTTTCCTATAGCGAGGGATGTACCGAATGGAGGCTTCCCTTACGCGGCAGGTGGCGAAATTATTATAGGTACCACTTTCCGTTCGATGACCGACACCGTTAGTTGTTTTACGCATTTAGCGCGCCGCCGGCAGCGACATGGCACAAATAACAAACTGCCAATTGGTCGCCGTCGCCTCTCGTGTGCTAGTTTCACACTTTGTCTTGCTGTAGCTAATTTTCCTTAGGCCTTCTGAAAAACATTACGTAGAAAAAACAAACGTTATGATTAGATTGATACTTTTCTGCATTACAATCTCCGCGTTCCTATAACCTAGATACTGGTTTATAGAAAGACGATATACCTATCTGTAAATGCTGCAGTCACTCATAAGTGTGTTGCTGCCTTAAGAAATAGGAAAGCGGTAACGGTTTCCTATGGCTATACGTTTGTATACAGACTAATCCCTGACCCCAGTCACCCCGTGTACCCGATATTGCAGAACTATAGTCAGCAGTTTATTTGTGAAATTCTAAGCTAAGTGACAGCACGCTGGTTTTATATGCAATGCACTGATGTATTAAACGCAAAGTTAATCACGGTTAAAATGGTGAGGTTGCGGTAAAGCGATAAGTCACGTCGGTTAAAAGGTGAAAATCAACTGGTAATTGAAAATTTTATTACGAAGCCTGTTCAGGCAGTGGAAGTGAATTAAACCGCCTGCTTATTATTCGAATGAGACAATCGTGGAACGCATTCAATCGTTTGTGCGCTTTTTTGCACCGCCAGCCATTTTGAGTTGTTGCGGCGGCGTTTGATGGTAAAAGTGAAAACAGTAGGTAATGGTAAATGGCGGTGGAACTCTAACAAGGTAATAGGGGCTTCCTGCTTACTCCGCGTTACCGTCTTAGGTCCGATTTTATTATAGAACTACATCGAAAGCGGACATGTTGTCAGACATGCAGAATGCGGCAGACTTTTATGTGCACTTTAACAAGATACTTTACATCTTTCGTGTCTTGATTTGAGTTAAACGAAAGACAATTTTCGTTTCTTGAAACTTCTTGGAATAAATGTAATTTAGCATAATTTTAGGTTGTTATTTAAAGTTCGAGACTAGAAATTTGACCTGGTGTTCAGAACTGTAATGGGTTATTAGAATCATGGATTATTTCTGCTACCTAAGCTTGTCAAGCTGAACTTTCATTAATCTTCTTCTATACTATAATATAGGAATAACTTTCTGTATCTTTCTTTCTGTCTGTCTGTCTGTTTGTTTGCGTTAATCTCCGAAACTACTGAACCGATTTGAATGTAGTTTTAAAGGGTAGATAGAGCATCATTTGGAGCTATAAGCTATGTTTGATTAAAATCGGATGTCGGAAAGAAAAGTTATCGGCTATATTATATTCCACGCAGACGAAGTAGCGGGCACAACAAGTTAATAATAAATTTAAAAAATATGTTGACATCACTTCATAAATTTAAGTAGGTGTAGATATGCAATTAGTTGCCCTGTTTAATATAGAATCTAGTGGTCAAAATAGTAAGGCTAAAACTGGCTCTATCATTTCACACGGCGGATTTATAATATACACCTACATGAACAATTCATTCTACGTTGCCTTTGTGTACGACCGATAAATATAAGCAGGTAGCTATTATTTCTATACCGTTCCTAAGCCTTTTTTGTGCCCCTGCATGAATGGTTGAAATGCCCATTCGTCAGTCAGGTTGGTTGGCAATGACAATGCCCGATACCGTCATACCTGATAGGTAAAGGTGCCTTTCTTCCGCTATAGTACCTCTAACGGATGTTACGCATTACGGTTATGGATATGTGGTGTGGATACACAAATTGATAGAATGAATCTTGTCCATGGAACTTATCTCTATCTATTGTGCATTAGACATAGAGGGGAAGATCTAAGTATGAGAGAAACAGGTTAAATCCAACGATTTAATCTTGTTGGGGTCAGCTATTAAAATTTCAATTTTATTATCTAGCTTGCTAATGTTGTTCAAACTCATCATGCTATTTATTACTTGAATGAAATTAACATAATCGAGATGAGTCGTGCCGTTGGCGGAACTGTGTCCTACTCACACACAGCCATCGGAGCATAGAGGTTTTTATAACAATTATAAAACAAGACTGGTCTTTTATGTTCTAGAACGAAGTACCGTAAATTTATTGCGGAAAAAATATTACGCTGGAGATTGTATGTAAACGATAAGAAAGAATGTTCAAAGATTATTTTGGCGTCTCATTAAAATAGGTTGTTCATTACAATGGTTACGATTTAAAAGCTGGTGAACAACTTGAAAGTAAGAACGGTTGTTTAGTGCCTTCAACACATAAATCAAAATGTCGTGTTGTTTTCAAACAACGACAAGTAAAACCCAAGGCAGGACAATAAACTTAGTCTTTCATCACCCGAATGGCATGCCGTGAAACTGGTTTTATTTTACAACGTAGATACTGCCGATTTCACTCGAACACCGATATTTTTGAATTCTCACGACTATTACCAGATTCACCTATTATGCATGGACATGCTATAGCTTTGAAATTTTTTCTACCTGTGCCATGAGTCATAGGCAAGTCTTTTGTGCTCAGTCCGCTTTAATCCGTGACTCCTGTGCTCAAAAGGTTCGGTTTACTAAAATATAGCACTTACGTCTCCAACAGCAGTCAGCTATTTTGAAAACTAAATTACTCGTTACAAAGAAGCGCGGCAACGGCTGTTCATGATCAATTTGGGATTCCTAAATAAAAGGACTCGAGCGAAGCTTGCCAGGCAAGGCCAACCACTTTTTGGTTTCGTTCGTTTATTCGAATCGTGCCAAAAAACACGGAGAGTTACTTCCCGAATCGGCTCCATTATTCAGTAGACCGCGGGCCCCGTGTTTACAAAAGAAATAAACTGAGGAATTTGACTTCTGGCTTTGTCAATAAGCTTAGCAATTGGAATGTGGACAATTTGGTGTCAAACGGATGTTTCCGCTCTATATAACATAGACACGTCAGTAACGAAGTCAATGTTAAAGAAGCTATCAATCATAAGAATAACGGTCATTTCACCAAGACATAGCTTAGGTACATGATCTTGATCTTACAAAAAAATAACAAATGTACAGCTTTGTACCTACGCAGTTGAAACAAGTCAAACCCCTGCGGGTGAAAATAAAAGAGCAACAGTGAAGTGAACTAGCACAATTAAAATTCAAGGAGTAAAAAGCTCAGTTTGTAAAGGCCACGGGCTGAATGGCGCTAACGAGACCGGCCCAATGACGCCCCATGTTTGGAAAGCCAGATCTCCAAGATCCAGATCTAGTTCTTTTGTCTTTAATTTCGATGTTTTCTCTAATCATTAGCTCCATCCCGTATTGAGGCAAACGGAGTTATTAAACTGATTGCTCTTTCACTTCGTGACAAGAAAAAATAGATCCTTAAAGTAGGTAGATGGTCTCTTAGTTGCTTAACATAAGTACAGTACAATGGAAATTAATTTTCTGCTACAATCTCAAATCGTATTTTAAACATTATTTCAATAAAAGAGGAACCTAAATTCTCTCAAGGTTTCGTAGAATAGATAAACCCACAAAAACTATTAGGATGCGGTCACCGCAATAAACCTAGGATTGTCATTTTAACGGAATATTGCCTATTAAGAATCTAGTGTATTCAAGATGAGAATTGAGATTTAAAATAATTATGGTAATATACACAACTTAATGGTACTGCTGCTGAGCAGTAAACAGAAACCACTTAAAAGTAGACGAATGCACATTAGATGCTTAACTACACCATTGGTTTACTAACTGTTAAAATAATTTCTTGCATCTTAAAAAAGATTGTAACTATTGTAAGTTAATGCATACTATTTTAATAGTACATTATTGCAGAGGCCGCCAAGTAGCGTATTGCCGGACGAGTCAGTTAGAAGGCTGAGCGAAGCGAAGCCTTCTATTAGTACGAGTCCGGCAATCGCCATTGCGGCCGAGGTATATATAATGCTTTTCTCAAACAGCGAGGAAATACGTAAGGTCAGTCGGGGCAAGTGCGCCAGGATGGGGTAAGTGTGCCTAACATAAATATATCGAAACCTATAAATATTACTCCACTAGTAGTTGGCTGTTTACAAGGCATAGGGGCGAAATAAATATAGGCGCACTTACCCCACATCAGTATTTACTACTTCCATGATCGTGGATGATTTGGCCATGGAAGTTGTACTTATTACCTCCATGGATTTGTCAATTTCGGGGCAAGTGCACCAGGATGGGGTAAGTGCGCCTAACATAAATATATCGAAACCTATAAATATTACTCCACTAGTAGTTGGCTGTTTACAAGGCATAGGGGCGAAATAAATTTAGGCGCACTTACCCCACATCAGTATTTACTACTTCCATGATCGTGGATGATTTTGCCATGGTAGTTGTACTTATTACCTCCACTTATTTGTCAGTTTCGGGGCAAGTGCGCCAGGATGGGGTAAGTGCGCCTAACATAAATGTATCGAAACCTATAAATATTACTCAACTAGTAGTTAGCTGTTTACAAGGCATAGGGGCGAAATAAATTAAGGCGCACTTACCCCACATCAGTATTTACTACTTCCATTCCATGATCGTGGATGATTTGGCCATGGAAGTTGTACTTATTACTTCCATGGATTTGTCAGTTTCTCTACAGACGTGTCTCAAATAGCAAGCGAATTAAAAAAAAACACACACGACAATAATGTTTTTGCTGGCCAAGGCCGGCAATGGACAGCCTCGCGTCTTCTTTTTTTGAAAGTAACACGAACATTTCCGAGCATGTTTGAGAAAAGAAAATATTGTAATGAAGTTCCTATCAAAGGTAAAGTCGAAGAAAGAATTTGCGAAGTAGAAGGAGTTTTCTTCGTTCTTTACAGTAGGTAACCATGGATAAGTAATAAAGAAAGTAAATGAAACTCATCTTTGAACAAATTCCAACAACTCATTACTTTTTTGACGTGATAACGTCTTATAAATCGATGAACGCCGGCTACGCGCACGAAAAAACATGACGCAATAGTAACGTTACGGTGCAAGCGAGAGCATGGAACAAGCGATAGAGAGGCACGATCGGGCGTGAGGCATAAGCGTGACGTTGTAAAATTATCGTCCGCAGACTGACTTTATACACAACCATTTTTTTTACTTAGCCAATTATGAATCGTTTTAAAAAAATGTTAGACGAATATACTTTTCGATAAATTTATAAAAGCCACTTACCAAAATCAAGTCGACATTAACACGAATCGTTATTTAAATTATTTTCTTTAACATATTACAAGTGCAAAAAGTAGCAATGAAAAGGTCTTCTTTTCAGTGTGTAAACGATCGATCGGTAGGTATGTTTATATTTCAGTGTGTAAGGCTCCGTTGCTGGCCTTAGCGAGTCTGTGGCAAAAGTTCAAGGCAACGTCTGTGATGTGCAGCTGGCTAGTCAGTCGTGCCCTTTAAGACGAGAGCTATTATTAAATTTACTGCAATAAAATCCACGACCACCTATAGAATAGTCAATTCCGACATGATTGAAATTCATCGAGCGTGGGTACCATTATATACCATACCATGTGTTATTTTTCTGAATTTTATGAGATTCAGAATTTTCGCGAATCATGTAATGTGAATCTCAGATAAGTAAGTATCTAGGATTAATCGTCATTTCGCAAACTCCTAATTATTAGGAGTTTGCAAAATGACGTCTCTAACCCACAAGGTTACTTAGAGACACACTTTATTCCATTTGCTTTATTTTCGTTCCACTCTACAATACAATACAATACAATACAAATACTCTTTATTGAACACCACACAATAGAGAAAAAAAAGAACAGGACAAAAAAAGATCAGGAAAACATGTTGTTAGGTATACAGCAGGCGGTCTTATCGCTAATAGAGCGATCTCTCCCAGACAACCTTTGGGTAGTGGATATCAAGTAAAAGAGATAAGTTGGTAGGCGGTGCTCGTAATGACCATATGTTATATATTATAAATACATACATACCAGAAATCATAAATATAAACATACATAATAATAAATATATAGTCATAACACTCATATAATAAATAAACTAAATAAACTACGTACAGTCTAAAAGAAACTAATGACAGCCGAAACCCAAATGAAGAAGAGGAAAGAGATCAAAAAGCAAGTGATAAGAAATCATTCGTCGTTATAATTTAGAGGACTCAAGATACCCTGAGGTAGGTGTAGTTTTACTTTATTTTCTTAGAAAACCAGTGTGTTTCAAGATGCATTGGTCAAACTGCTGTTTCCAGCACAATGTAAGTATCTTCTAGGTACCGGGTAAATGTTTACGATTTACGGAACAGCGAGTATCGGGAATGACGTCGGGCCCTGTCGCAGCCTTCATCGTGAGTAGTGAGCAAACATGAACAGACAGCTGAATTTTGCTCCGCGGAATGTGTTTGTACGAAGCTCTACATACGATCGAACAGCATCCTTGATATGTAATTTGAAGTATAATAATTTATCGTAAGGACGCGAGTAGTAACAGTAAATTAAAATTTTAGAATAGTTTAATGTCAAAGTAGTATAACCATACTTACACTAACAGTGCATTAACCCTGGAATGGGTTTTTGACTATGGCCAACAACTGTCATAAAACTACCCACTTTATTATATGAAAATGTCACGTTTATGGAACCATTGCATTACCTCAAAGTGGTACGACGTACAAACTTTACGACCTGACCTCTATCGCCAGAGATGTGGCGTACGGGTTTATCAGAAGTTTTCTATTGTAATCCCTTGAATACAAAGGCGACGATCGAATGCAGGTTGCCAGTAAGTACCGCCGCGGTGGCTCCGATCATTTGGGACTTGCCAACTTGCCAGCAAGCAAACAGGGTTGCATCTGTGGTTTTAACAAAAGCTTCCCAATCTACCACTCTTTCACGACATGTTGAATAAAATGTTCAGCGTATTGTGATTTATCCTGCCAGTTCAAGTAAGAAAAATGATATAGACTACCTACTCACGCGGCGAATGTTCATCTTTATTACAAAAAAGCAAAGTCAATGTATTCAAAATAGACTTGGATCAGAATACGAAATGGAACGTCGAAATAGAATAAGAGTTGGATTATTTAATTTATTGATGTAAGTACATATTTGTATAGGTAATGCGATGGATGTGATATTATATACCTATAATATACACGATATTAAGGATAAGGTTTAGTATAATATGAAATTTGATTTTGTTCACGCTATTAAGAAGAGACAACCTAGCCATAATTGAGCCTGACAGCGCAGTTACTGGGCTAGCATATAGCGGTGAACTAATTTCAATCATCTAAGTCCACACTGGCGCAAGCAAATTCGACCGAGCTGTGCAAAATTTCTAACTTCTCGAATTCTCGAATTTTCTCCCTCTAATAACCGCTGTAAGGGAAATTTAATCGGGGAATGAGACGAGTTTAAAGGCATGCTTAGCTTTAAGGAAAATATTAGTTAAAACGAGCACGAGGAGAGAGCCAATATCATTGAACTTTTCAAAGGTTCGAGATCAGCTATAATATCATGTCTTATATTCTAGTATAGGAATACAGCAATATTCGAAAGTACGGTTAATCCATTACCTTCAGGCAAATATCAACATTTTGATAAAGATGGGATTCTTACCGTAAATCTAATCCTTTCCATTAGGCTCTTAAAGGATCAGTCTGTCACGTTAAAACTTTCAGCGTCTTATCCTGTCGCCCCAAATATCAGGATTTGTTGCTCTAAAATAAGTTCAATTTGTATTCTCGAGCTGTTAGAAAGTGCCGTGTTGATACCGTCAGTTTCTATACGGAATGGCTATATAGTGTTAATATTTATTATTCTGGCCGTGTCGACCACACGATAGAGGAATATAAATGTGTTGTATTGCCTCAATCTGAGCTCTGAACAGGCTTAAGAAAGATTTGGCTCCAGTGGTTGACGTTTACGTGGCTGTCCACCGAATTAAGTCTCGATTGTTTTGAATAAAAATGAATAACATAAGAATAAAAGGATGTAAGTAGGCGCCTTTGACAATTTACATGTTTTTCTGAATCATCAGCTTGTTATACTTATTTAAAACAAAAAACGTTGTGAGTAAAAATAACTCAGAGCGGTAAATCAGAAACGGTTTGATGGGAAAACTGGGAAAAACTTGTTGCTTGTTTTAGAACGATGCATTATTTTGCGATAGCACGCGCGGGAGCAGATCATCACGTATTCTCGGAGGAATGGTTATCGCGAATTACGTGAGAATATTTGCTTTAACGCCGGGAGACGCGATTAAAGTTATTTGCTAGCTTAAGAAATAGCTAGGTGCGTGTGCTGTGTCATTTGCCACTTCCTTGACGCGAAATCAGTACGGCGAGACGTTACGTGATCAGATCACGTAGATATTATTTATCCAATCTGTCGCACGCACGCAGCAGGTAACTTGGCCTAATTTTTTTATGGATGCCAATTGATTAGACTGGTAGAGCCGTATCGGAATTTCGTTCTTGAATACAATTGGGTAAGTTTTGGAAGTTTGAACGTTTACATGTCAATAGAAATACGAGTACTAATGAATTATAACCTTAGGTATTTAATTTTTTATAATTATATTAACATAAGTCATAATTGTATCCGACCGAGGTTGCTAGTTTTGACGAATCGATGCGGTGCTGCTGACTGTCAAGAGAATCGAACAAGAAATGGTTTTAGAATAGGTGTATTATGATAAAACGCGTGACATTGAATGCGGTTTACATTTTATTCAAGATCATATTGTCGTTTTACAATTTGAACTTGCCGTTGCAGTTGAATCCGGGTCGCAGTCGATTTCACGAAACACATTTCGTAAGTAGCGTTCAGTCTACTGAAGGCGTGTTTTACGTTACGTTTGACTCGAGCTAAGGTTGCTTGAACTTTACCAATTTAACCCATAAATTAATTCAGTTCCTCATGGCGCCACTGTCGATAGTTATTAAAGATATTTGTATGCAGTGACTTTGGTTCTTAATTTACTCACCACGACAATAGAACTTGGTTATCGGTGTGAAGAATGGTTTTCTTTTTAATTTTAAGCACATCTTCCAAGCTGCCAGTATTTCACATTCGACATTTAAAGTTGTATCATTGCGTAACAGAAAGTTATAGGTTATGTATGACTGACCCAGTCCCGGTAAGGTGCAAGGTTTACTGATGAAGTGTCAGATTACAACATAAGATGTGTGAAAAGCAGGTTTTCATACAGCCATGTCAGCTACAAATCTAGTATGAAAGAATATTGATCTGCATGCCAGATATGTTGCGTTAATTGATGATGCTAAAATTGAAAAAGGACTACAAGTAGGTATCATACTGACACTGAGGCAGTGAATTACGCATGTTATAATATATGTGCTCATATTATAGTTTGATTGAAGTATAAATATACGTCTAAGTAGTAACAGTGCAATATGCATTGCAACACAAATGCCTCCATGCCTACACAACGATCAAAGTTCGACGGTTTAAATTAAGTGTGGCAAATTTAATATCATAGTTATGCAATTCTCAACTTTATCTCCATTAAAATAAGGTCAATGATCACATTGGAACTGAACAATGACAACGCTTATTGTTGTAAACGCTATACGCATTGATGTTGTATAATAAGTAGCATAAATTTCACGAAGAAGACATCTTGACTTGAATATCTTTAAAGTTTCTACGTGTGACTACTTGGTTTTGTGAATTTTGTTGTATTATTCTTATTTCGTAGTCAGGTTAGTTTCGGAGGTTTTTTAACCTCCGCTGAAAAAAAATGTCGTTTAATAAATTGCTTGAAGATGATAAATATTTATGCTTAGCCTCGTATGGGGAGGACTCATCAGTGCACTACTAAGGGTCGGTTGATTCAAGCATAATTGACGGACTCCTGGTCGTTAAATATGGACGCCGAGCTGTCATTCCATACAGAAACGTCATTTTGTCCCATAGTAAAATATTTAACATTAACGTTAACTTTAACGGATGGTTTGAATCAACCTACCCTAAGTGATTACATACAAAGAAAAACGTCCCATTTTCAAGTGTACGCTACACTTTTGAAACTTCATAATAATGAACTAAAAATTAAAGATAGGGGACTGTGGAACCGGCTTTTTTTTAAACGGTACAAATCATAGTTTCTATGATTGCCAAATGTACATCATATTACTCATACATCAAACAAGTAGACCTGCACCCACAACAGTACAAGTATAATATAACTGGTTTATTTAGCAACATTGCAACAAAGGCCAAGCCGCCTGCGTTACACGCAATTGTAAATAGATTAAAAGTAATTTAGGAACGAACTAAAATGACGCGAATCATAATAGTAATTACATTTTAATATAAAGTTCTCGAATTATCGAATTAAGTAGATGGAAAATCGACTGAAAACCGCATTCTTAGCAACTGGTTTGATGAACGTGTACATAGGTACCTGCCGAATCTAAAATTAACTTTGATCGCGTTAGGTACTAATAACAAGAATTCTTGTTAATAGTTTCATTAATGAAATGGTACCTACTTAGATGACGTTTGTATTTCTTAATATTGCATTTCCAACACGAACCCAAAGTGAAATTCAATTCATTCGACCTTAATTCGAATCATCGGGTTGTAGACGCATTCGAAATCCTTTGAATTATAATGTACTAGCTTCTGCCCGCGACGTCGTCCGCGTGGAATTCGGTTATAGCGTTCACGCGGGAATGGAGTGTTAAACTATGATAAATTATATACTAAAACCTTCCTCATGAATCACTCTATCTATTTAAAAAAAAAACGTTCAAAATCTGTTGCGTAGTTTTAAAGATCTAAGCATACATAGGGACAAACAGCAGGTAGCGACTTTGTTTTATACTACGTATGTAGTGATAAATAGGTAAGTCCTGTTCGTTTTCCAACCAAATTCAACGAACAACTGTCTGTCAAAATGTGAGAATCTGTGAAATTTTAACCAACCGTAGTGAAAACGAGGCGTTTTGTGGATATATGAACCCGGCGAATGTCTACAGTGGACTCGTTGACTGACTGCAGACTCGAGATTTTGACACACTAGTTAATTTATAAAATATTCGTGACATTCGTGACGGTACATGAATGAATATTGCAGTAGCGCACAAAACTGCATTATTGGTCGCATTCCGCCGAGGCAAACAAGCCTTGTCCAAGGCCGCGAGTGAAGGGGACTTAACACCCAATGTGCCTTAACCTTTAAACCGATAGTAGGTAGACTATTGAGAAGCCGTGGTGGCCTAGTGGTTCGACCTACCGCCTCTCATGCAGAGGGTCGGGGGTTCGATTCCGGCACGCACCTCTAAGTTTACTTATGTGCGAAATTCATTGAATTCACCACTGAGCTTTTCGGTGAAGGAAAACATCGTGAGGAAACCTGCACGCATCTGCGAAGTAATTCAAAGATGTGTGTGAAGTTCCCGATCCGCACTGGGCTCGCGTGGGGACTATAGCCCAAGCCCTCTCGTGACGAGACGAGGCCTGTGCCCAGCAGTGGGAGGCAAATAGGCTGTAGTAGTAGTAGTAGTAAGTAAGTAGGTAGACTATTGTGATTTAGGTTTCACTCATTGACTTACTACACACATTCTTCTTGTTCTAATGTATAGGAGATTTCCTATATTAGGAGACGAAGAACATCTGATTCCATGTCCCTATTTAAAAACTAATGAGACAGACTTCTAGCTTTCGAGTAGGGTTAAAGTTCTGGTCACACCGAATGCATGTGCAGCAACTTGTAAACTCGTCCGCATACGCAAGCGGCTGCGTGTCAGTCTTACCAGAACTTAATCACATACTTATGTTATGATCTTCGAATGCGTGATGTGACATATTTTGGTCCACCAGCATCTCCGCAAATTGAGGGTTTGTGGGAGAGCTCCCGAAACTTTCAAAATCACAGACATTTCATAATTTTCACTAAAGAACGTCACGCGAGAATTGACATGAAGTTATTTATAATGTTACATTCTATTAAGATGTACTTCAACGTTACATCTGCCGTCCTCTATATGTTACAGTTATGTATGGATTACAAGTATTTACCTCTAGATACATGATACTTTTTAACCATTGAAATTTAATCGTTTCGAGAAACACCAATAAATTTCCTGTAAGCTAACAGAAAAGTAATAGAATACTTAGTAAATAAAGTATTAGCAGTAATTCCAACGACTGCTCGAAGCAGGCTAGACCTGATATGACTAGTAACTTTACAAGATCTTCCTGTAGTATTAATGAAGCAAGCCCGGTTGTATCTAAGAGTCGCTCGAATATTACCCAGTTTCAATATTCAGGTCTAAAATTGAAGCAACATCAATATTACTAGAGTAAAAGCGACTCCTCAAAGGTTCCGTTATATTACCTCGCACCGGAATAGAGAATATGTTTAACTCTGCTAAGATTTTTATTAAGGAGGAATTTTAAGACATACTTAAAAAAAATTAAAATAAAAGAAGTTTAAAATAAGTTTATATACATAAATTTTGACTTTACAGTTTTCTAAAGTCGTTTATTGTATTGCATTGCAATCGTGCAACTAAAAATTCATTGGTACCCATTTCTAGAATCCCGAATATGCTGCTGCTACAGGGTACCTAATTATGGCGTGATCGTGAAGAGAAAGATATTAACATCACAAAATAATCAAAGACTGAGGCCGTTTGTTCACGAGTGGACCAAGTTGCCCGACTGGTTGTCCAACCGTTACAACAGATTCCTCCACGTTTGCTACAACATTCAATATGCATGCGGGTTAACTTGGAACTAAAATTTCTTCATACATTTTTCGTAGTGGCCAAAGACAGTGGCGCCACTAGCAAGTGTAAACGTAAGTTAGCGTGTGACACCTAAATATGTATGAGGGTGACCACATGTAAATTAGCATGTTTCTAGGCGAACCAGTGACGGCCAAAGGTGATAGGTGATAACCGATGACAAGAGAGAGCGTAAAATTCGAGAACATTTTCCTATTTGGTGAAAAGTACTTATTGAGCGAGGAAAATTTGTGCCCAAGTTTGAGCAAGTAATCGACTTACTTATTAAAAACCGTATTCATTTATAATAATATTAATCATATGTTTTTTTATTGACGACGTATGTTATGACTCATGCGGCTAATAAATGATAGTCCTAACCTTGACATTTCAGTCTTCGCGACGAAGGAAAATAAGTATCAATTCTACACTTAGATTCACAAGAAATACAATTTTTATAGTGAAACATAGGTGGCCCCCCACTTTTGACAAGTAATTAAAATTTTAGCATTTAGGTACATGCATACCTACATATTTCCAATATGCGAAAGACACGGCCAACTTAAAAAAATCGTATAATAATAAGGCGACACAGATTGTCCAACTCCAATCTAGTAAAAGCGTTCTCAAACTGCCGCCGTCTTGAAAGTGCCACGTGGACTAAATAATTTACATTTGAATTTGTGTTGTAACTGTTAGTGTTACAGTTGAAATTCGGATGTGGTCTGGGCACAATAAATTTGTATAAGTGTCACGTTGGAGGAACTGGAGCAGGAAGCACGGATTCTCTCCGGATAATCGAATTCATTAGCAACCTTTGTACTGTAAATAGTGCGGAAGGGCTGTCTTATCTGTAGTCTGTAGTTTCATTATAATCTTGACTAACCTCGTTATCCGATTTAAGGCAGTAGAGAACTATTAACAGAGAACTGAGGTAAAAATTTTTGCTACATAGGTTTTAAGACTAAATAGGTAATAATCTTTTTTAGGGTTCCGAAGTCCACAAGGCTGAAAAAGTGGTACAATAACATTTTGAAATATATTTTTTTATAGGGTACTCCCCTACTCGTAATGTATTTTTTTTTTCTTGCGTACCCCATAGTGCAGCATATCGTTGAATAGGTATTAAAAAAATATTGTGGGTTTGTTAAAACCATTTTTTGATTAAGTGGTGCGTTTGTGAAATATTAAGCTTTAAAGTTATCTATTGTTAGTCATGTGTGTCCCCCCCCCCCTGCCAGTTAAATGGTGGTATTTGGATGGCTGAAAAAAAACACCGTTATGGCATATATAACGTAGTTGAAAGGAAAACTATCACAGCTAAGTAGGCTGTACAAACTTACCAGTCATATCATAGTCGACCAACTTATGAAATGATTAAAAAACCAATGATTTTTCACGAGCGGCAGGGGCGTCGGGCGGGCATGTCATACCACAGGCTAGCTAGATGCTAATAAGTCTTAGAAAGGTACTGTGGGCATCGTTAACTTCGGAACCCTATACTTTGCGCGTGGCCCGACACGCACTTGGCCGGTTTTTTTATTTCTATTTTTAAGGATCTTTGCTATTTTGACTTGAAATGTGCTTATTTTGGTTCAAATTTGAAAAAAAAAATTGTTGTCAAATGTTCAACAATTTTGGTTAGTTAATATTGAAAAAGTTTTATAAAAAAAAAACAAAAAAAAGAATGATTCGATCCTGCCAGGATTCGAACCTGGAATCTTCTGATCCGTAGTCAGACGCGTTATCCGTTGCGCCACAGGACCTGTGGCAGCAGTGTGCAAAATAACGTTCCGTATCGGAATGGCGTTACGTCACCGACCGCGAGAACGTCGCATTGTGGGCGCGTAACTTTGCGAATTGCGAAGTAAATTCATTGTGATTGACTGTAAAATTGTGTTTCTGATAAAATTGAATTCCTATAATCTTGCTACTTATTTTTAGTTAACTTTTATCTGTTTAAATTTTACATGAAGATCGATTTTCGGTGTATTCCAGTGACTTAGAATTAGATACTACCTAACATAGGTAAGAACTGTGTTTGTTTATCCATCCATACTAATATTATAAATGCGAAGTAACTCTTCCTGTCTGTCTGTCTGTTACCTGTTCAAGCTTAAACCGCGAATGATTTGCATGAATTTTGGTATGAAGATAGTTGAAGTTAAGTTAAGGAAGGACTCGCTAGTTTTTATCCCGTATAAAAACGCACAGTTCACGCGGGAACGCGATAACCGAATCTGACGCGGACGGAGTCGCGAGCAGAAAGTAGGTCCAGTTAGTCATAATTGTTTTTTTAATACCTGATGTTACGCTTCATACTCATCTAAAACAAGTTAGTTCAGCTCTGTCTGATCTGTTTACCTATTGGCCTATGTCCAGCAGTGGACGTCTTTCGGCTGAAATGATGATAACGATCTGTTAACAAAAGCCAAATAATTTCAAGCTTTTTAGATCCTAGAACTCTGACGTCCCGTATTAAACTACTACTACTACTACTGCAGCCTATTTCCGTCCCACTGCTGGGCACAGGCCTCCTCTCATCACGAGAGGGTTTGGGCTATAGTCCCCACGCGGGCCCAGTGCGGATTGGGAACTTTGAATTACTTCGCAGATGCGTGCAGGTTTCCTCACGATGTTTTCCTTCACCGAAAAGCTCAGTGGTGAATTCAATGAATTTCGCACATAAGTAAACTTAGAGGTGCGAGCCGGAATCGAACCCCCGACCCTCTGCATGAGAGGCGGTAGGTCTAACCACTATGCCACCACGGCTTCCCACTAGTATTAAACTACCTAACTTTAATTAGAGAAAGGTATCAATAAAAATATGTATAATTGATTTTCAAAATCAATTCTGATCACGTCCAGTCGTCAAACAGCAGAAAATACGTGTGGAAATGCTGGCAACGCGTCGAAAGCGACCGCGCCTGACCCGCTTCTCGTAACGGAGTAGTAACCGTTGTACGCATCGACTAGGGTTGCCAGGTAATTAAACAGTGACACTCGCGTACCTACCAATCATCTAGATACTGGCCAGTAAGACGGGTCCGGGGTCAGTAAAAAACAGAGTCGATTTCTGAGCGAATTTTTCATTCGTTGTCAGTTTTAAATTTGGAACACATTTTGCTTGTAGATATTGGGCGATTATTATAATTAGAACAGGCTCATTGAGTATGCATGACGGCACTGTAATTTGAGATTTTGTGTTTTCGTCACTCGTTTTCTCAAGTAATCAAGGTTAAATAAAATGTAGTGGTTTTATTCGTTTTCAAATACTTAATATAATCTATGTCTTAGTCTTACCTAAGCTTATTCCCACAGCCCTGTCATTCCTGGATATGCACATGTTGTATGATTATGTAACGTAAACAGAGAGCTAATTGAGGCTAACACTGTGGCAATACCATAATCCTTATGCAAGATCACCCGAGCCTGAAGTAAAGTCCTCGATTTTCTTTATTCTATCTTTTCTTTTTCTTTAAAGGTTGCCAGTGTCTAGATAACCCGCAACATAAATACGTTCCATTTCCAAAATATTGATTTGAATAGTTGAATGTAGTTCATATGCTGAAGAAAATACTCATACAATGTTATTAAAACCCCTCAAGTACTTTAATAGCATTCACTGAAAAAGTTTTTTAAACACTTCAATGATCTTCAGAAATTTAGTGAGAAGACTCATTTCATTAATTTATGGAAACTTTAGCTGAATGCCGGAGTACTTTTTTATTGAAGTTCTAAGGGAAAATAAAATAGACAGGTATCTTGATGAAAGATTAGTTAGGTAAGTACTTATTTATCTAGAAATACAACTAAAAGATTAATTAGAAAATAAACTTCTTTGAAAGGTTTAAGTTTTATTGCGGCCCTTGTCTACCAGTCGATAAACACTTAAAGTTAGACAGAGAAAGTGAGATCTGCAGTTTCTAATTTTATGAACACCATAAAAGCCAAGTCTAAGCTGTTAAATCTAGACGTGACAATGCATTAACTAAATAACTTTACCACTAGTTTCGTTGAACTTGCACCAAGTTTATAATATATACAAATTAAATTTGCATTTAACTGTTCTGCATTGCTTCTAATCTCTATGACCAGAGCCAAGCACTGCTTGCAATCTTCCATCTCTTTCTTATTAGAGAAGTCGAAAATTGAAAGCTAGGCAAATCTGTCCTAATTCAAACCATAGTTTTAAAGATACTTCGACTTAAATTATCACAGAACCCAAATGTTTCGGATAACAATTATTTAGAGGCTCGTAAGAATATAATATTCTAGATGATAATAATCGGTTGATAAATCTAAACAAATGGGAAAAGTCCGTGCGTTAAACGGAGCGTCGTCTTGAAGTCAATTGTTTATAGGTATATTACCTATGAACATATTTAATTGCAGCTTTTTCTTTATAAGTATACAAAAATTTCGTAACGTCCGTAAACTCCAACTTTATACCTCTACAATTGTCGTCAATTTGAGATGTACTTACTTGAAACTTTCACCCACGCAATTGAGTTAATTATTTTAAGTGTCTTCACTAATGTCCATTTAGGTACTTCGTTTTGATCGTCCGAGTATTATACCTACCTAACGTATCTAATCTGAAATTCATCTTTCAATTTCATCATTGTTTTAGATTCTATTAAGTAATTTACGTTTTCTAAACTTTACACTGATTCACGTGTTATTAAGCTGCTTATTGCTTAATTTAAGCATCAATTATTAGAGTGAAAAGTCTGATCATTCCGTAAAGAGATCGGACCAATCGAGGTGGATATCGCAAACCGAGATTAGATAGTACATAAATCTTCACATCTTTTTCGTCTTCATCATCTTGTTATTCGAGGGACTATTAGGTATTGTAGAACTCTTTTCTTCTATCTTTCTTAGAACCATTTAGTTTTAGCATTTGTCCACATTTGGTACCCAGTTACTTTCAAAGACGCCAAAGAAAAGTTCGATTCAAAAGAAACATTCGAGTTAGCTAAGTAACTTATTTAAAGCTTTGTTTTCTTCTAGTGGGGAATAGAAAACACTACAGACAGTATCGGATTGTACGCAGTCGACGACCCAACTATCAGATGAGCTTATTCATTGGATCAATACGATCTTATCTTGCTCTGTTTCATTTATTTCTTACTTAGTCATCTTCTACTCCAAGTACTCCAACTGTACTTGGGTTTTGGTCATTCCCGAACGTGTGTCTACCACATCGTTTACGTGTCTACTACGTGTGTAAGGCGTATCTACCACGGAATTGAATACTTTTTCCAATACTTATGACCGTTTTCCATCAAATTCGAGGGTTGACCCTTTTACTGCAATAAAAAATATATGAGGCGGGAGTCGTTATTCTTAACTGAAACTCTTCCCTCAAAAGTATTTTTCCACTTGTACTTTCTGAACATAAAGTTATTTTTCATTTAGCAATATGGACCCTTGCGATACGAGAAATGTGGTGCCCCTCGAGGCATGAAGCTAATTATCACGCATAAGCGATTCACTCGGCCGGGCGCGCTTGTTTCTCGATCCGGGAGAAAAATTACCGCAAACGGCATTAACAAACTCATTAAATAAAGAACACCCACCATCACACTAACTTTAAAAAAAAACATTTTTTAATAATCGCAACACTGAGGAGTGTGTTGGACGCACACGTATTTCTTCCCTACAAAGAGGTAGGTACATACTAGGTACATACATAGGTAAAAAAACCAAACGAAAGTCATGAGTCGTTTGGTTTTTTTTTAGCTATGTATTTGTAATTTGATATTTAAAATGTACCTTACTACTACTACCGCCTATTTGCGTCCCACTGCTGGGCACAGGCCTCCTTTAATCATGAGAGGGTTTGGGCTATAGTCCCCACGCGGGCCCAGTGCGGACTGGGGACTTTACGCACATATTTGAATTACTTCGCAGATGCGTGCAGGTTTCCTCATAATGTTTTCCTTCACCGAAAAGCTCATGGTAAATTCAAATTGAATTTCGCACGTAAGTAAACTTAGCGGTGCGAGCCGGAATGCCCCGACCCTCGGCATGAGAGGCGGTAGGTCGAACCACTAGGCGTGGTGGCCTAGTGGTTCGACCTACCGCCTCTCATGCCGAGGGTCGGGGCATTTAATGAATTTTTTGACATAGAATTTTAATTTATGAATATTTATATTTATCTTTATACACTAATTGATTTTTATTTTTGACATGAAATTGTAAGTTATATTTTTATTTTTATAGGTACACTAAATTAATTGAAATTATGATTTGATAAATATGTTTTTTTTTATTTTTTATTATTTTACTTTTACATATTTTATTATGACATTATTTGTAGGCATGAAGTAAAATTGTAGTAAGTGAATAATTCATTTAAAATATTAATTTTCATTTAGGTAATCAATAATCATTAAATATTTGCATGCCGCTTGCGGTAGAATGTGTGAGACTACTGTATATATTATACATATAAGTATACATAAGAAAATCTAAATATGTAACCATGTTCTCGCAAATAAACGTTATCTTATCTTATCTATCTGACTATATTTTTATTTATTTATTTACACAAATGATCTCAGAAATGGCTAACGATTCGGACGACATTTAATAAGTGAGCAAATAAGTGAAAAAAAAGCCATTTTACAACAAACTGCAATGCAGTGACATAGGTACTAAAAATTAAAGGGTAATTAAAGAAATCACTTAGTAGGTAAACTCCTATTGTTGTTATTGGAACGTAAATAACGCGATTACGTTTAATGCCAGCTTCCACGGGTTTAAATTACGTGTTGAAACAGAATAATGGGACGTGACTAAATCCGTAAACACAATTTCATTCATGGCTAAACAATGCATCTTCTTACAAGGTTACAAATGAGTTTATCGCCATCAACAGATAACGTGTGTCTTGCCGTACATACTTTTATTAAAATTAGGTTCACGCATGATGTAGGGAAGGTACCTACATACCTAAAGTAGCTACCTTTCTGATCGAAAATCAAGAAGCTCGGCAGTCTACGAAACTATACACACATTTGCAAGAAGAGTGAGACTCACTTGCACCAAGCTGGGTTGAAGCCACTACTAACCTTCCGGTTTTACTCAAAAGTCAACTTAAGAGGGTTTATCCTGAAAGTTGGCAACGTCGCATATAGCTGTCAAATGTTTCGCTGTTTTCATTAATTTCTCAATATTACTGAATCAAAGAAGAAGTTATCATTCTATGGTTGAATGACGCGTCTCGTTTTACATTTGTTGGTTAAGCATTCAAATGATAAGATTACATTAAAATGCATGGAAAATGCGATGGGAAGTTTTCAAAGAATAGTACTTCCATAATGCTAAAAATTTCATGTTCCTAGGATAATTGTTGCAATTCATACTTAATGTTTTATTCAACCATACAGCGACAATTCATATTTTCATTCAGTAATATTCATAAATTAATGAAAACTACGAAATATTTGACAGCTATTTGCGACGTTGCCAGCTTTGGGAGTAAACCCTCTTAAGTTTATATACAACTAAACCCGAATTAGATGCTGATCCGAGGATAGCAGCTTGTTCCAAACTGGCCTGAGGGAGGCAGTCTTGGCCCGCAAAAATTACTTAGGAACAAGCATTTCATTTTTTTTTCACTAGTCTCTCCTCTCTTTTTATAACCCTCTCATCATCATCATCATCATTTCAGCCGAAAGACGTCCACTGCTGGACATAGGCCTCCCCCAAGGCTCGCCACTCAGACCGGTCCTGTGCTACTTGCTTCCACCGGTTTCCCGCGACTTTCAAGAGGTCGTCGCTCCATCTTGTTGGAGGCCTACCGACAGCTCGTCTCCCGGTTCGCGGACGCCACTCGAGAACTTTCTGGCCCCATCGGCCATCAGTCCTGCAAGCAATGTGCCCCGCCCACTGCTACTTAAGGTTCGTAATTCTTCGGGCTATGTCGGTGACCCCAGTTCTACTGCGGATATCCTCATTTCTGATTCTATCACGCAGAGAAACCCCGAGCATAGGCCTCTACTGAGTAGGTATTTCATTTTTTGCGAGGAAACCTTATGCTCTATTCCGCTTTGTAGGGTGGATATGTACCTACGATCCCTATATGTGTACTAAAGCACCTTAATTTGGATGCTGTACAGTTTCGGAAAAACGTGTTAAAAAAACTTTGCTATTTTATGATTCCTAAAGAATAAAAGCTACGCTGTAAGAATGTTTTAAACCATTCATACTTAGCCTATAGCTATCACTGAAGAGTCTGAAGACTTGAAACATGTACTTAGTACTTTTTGTTAATATTTATAGGAATAAATACCTATTTCTATCTCTATAGCTGATTTTAAAGCCTGATATCCGGGTCAAGACCAACGAACTTTTGAGTCATGTAACATGACTTCTTTCAGCACAAAACATGACTTATGTTTTGTTCTGAATTATCCTGTTATTCGTCTCATTTTGTCAAGATCAAATATGTGTTTTTAATAATTTATCTTAGATAGAAATAGCATCGTGTCGGTCGAATCGGTATGAATGAATTTGTAACGTAATTATTAATATGTTACGTACCTCTGCCAATGTAGGACGTGGTAATTATGAATAAAACATAGAAATGATGGCGTAGTTTTTATCAGACCGAAATTGCCGATTTTACCGTTTTCCAAGCTAATTATTACCAAGTACTTGAGTTTAAAAACAAACAAAATACACTTTCTGAATGTTAGCGTGGAAGTACCTACTCTATTATTGGATCAACAACTTATCTTTAGTAAACGGATCAATTGATTGATCAATTTCCATTATTGATTGCGAAGATTTAATTTAAAATTCACGAGCGAATCGGAACCAATGTTTATAAATTTTATGGTCAGAAAATCGACCTAATGTTTCGTAGAGGTAGTAAAGTGCAACAACTGCAATAAAGAATACACTTTAGGTGCACTAATAGAGACCGCCTGTGTGCCGTGATGTCCATAACTAGATATAGGTAACTACACAATTTTACGAGTGCGCTTCGTATGAGTTTCGTAGAAGAGTGATAATGCAGATCTAACATAAATGGAGATAAAAGGGGTGCACTCAGCCGCGTCGCAAGCAGCCTGGTAATAGAAGGGGGAACCGGTCCAACCTCATCACGAGATGCGCCGGCGGCGGATTCTACAAAAACTACGAGAAAACGACGGCTGATGCGTTCTTCTTAATTATGTCTGTATAACTGTTGCAGGATCTTGTTCCTATGCTGTTACCTAAGAAGTCGTCAACATATTCTAGCAACCATAATGTAAGTACCTACCTATTAGAAATGAAAATATCTGATGAAAACTAAATTTAGCCATGAATAATGCACTATTATAATTTACATCTTGTTTATTTATCGACTAAAAGACTTTTCTGTTGCTGGACAAACTCAGAACGAACAAAAACTTAGAGCTTACGAACTTGGGATACACTGCACAATCAATTTGCATTTTGGCTAACACAAATTAAGTTTTTATCAGATCTTCTTGTGTTCATAACTTGGTTGACTTAAAGTTTTAGCCAAGTTTCCGTAACGGAATCCCGCTTGCCCTTGTTTGCCTTCCCGGTTCCAGTTAGGTAAAGCCCGATGTTAATAATTTACAATTTATTCTCCCTTGTCTGGGAATCTTTCGCAAATCTTTTGTGATTAAATACAGGAAATAATAGATTCCATTTAAATATAAAAATGTCACAGCGCGATTTTCTCCTCCTAAACTTGAGACCCAATATCTTTAGATAATAGTACCAGTACATAAAAGTGGTTTAAAATTTGTTGCAGATGTTACTTCTATCTAAGTAAAAGGTCTAGAGTGTCAACAGAACGCATAAGGAAGCCAGCCGTATAAAGACGCGTTGATGTCTTCGCCTTGATAATGCGCGAACTTAAGAAAAGTCGCTCCGCACCCGCAATTTAGCACCTTATCGCACTGACATCTATAAAATAAAAGTCAAGTAGTACTAGTATTTATCTTCAACTTTCCTAGCCCGACCAACACGTAGAAGCTATAAAGCGTAACATAAAAATCTTGACGGAAGAAAGTTGCGTATGAAAGCGGTCCCACAAGATTGGAATTTTGGTCAAACACGTATTGCTGACAGAGGCGCGCCCACCTGCTTGAGCCAAAAGTGTGTCATGAGACTCATGAGGGCTTTCACAATTCATGAGGGTGGGTTTAGGTACTTACCGTTTGTGTGTCAGTTAAATCCGTAACACTAAGGGTAGGTTGTTGCACCGAGCACAGTATCACAACACTTCACGGACCCACAAGTCTGTCACATGGTCGGCGCCTGCGCGCAGCGACCGCCAGGTAAGCACTGCGGCTTTCTTCGAGACAAGCGCCCGCGCAGGTAAGACGCACACAGGTGAGGTTGTAACTGTGCTAGTGTGCGTTGAGATGGGCGGCGGTTCATTTACCTGGGAAGCTCGCGGGTCTTGCTGCCTACCTTCAAAAGGCTGTGTTTTTGACAGCTGCAAATCTGCATTTCATACACCACATGTATGACTTACCATGTGTCAATTTCTTATCTTTAAAATATTCATTTGTTTTAATTAGCTACACCTGTTGTTTTCTTTCTGTTCTTAAGTTATATTGTAGGTACTTTTACTAGTAAGATGGAGCGGAAGCGGCGCAAAGTATTTTAGACTAGCTTCTGCCCGCAATGTCGCCCACGTGGCATTCGGGAATCTAAGAGCGTTCGTTTCCGCGAGTTTTTTTTCCGTGATGAAAAGTAGCCCTTATGTTGAGCCGTAGATTATAAACTATCCCCATATAAAATTTTGAGGCAATCCTACCAGTTGTTTTCGAGTTAAAGCCTACATACAGATATTTTTTCTAAAATCGTTTTTTGTTATTTTTCATGATGTTTATATTCGTTTACATGGATATTATATTAGTACTCCCGATTTGCTTGCTTATTTTTCATTTTCAAGTTACAGACCAGACTTTCTTAAGACTAAAGTATTTTTAGTAATAGATATTAGAATACCTTGAAAAAGGAAACAGCCATCCACCTCATTTTGTTAAAATATAAGTGGCCGAATTTCTTTATTGTATTTTTTTTCTATTTATTTAAACAAAAATAAATAACAACATACAAACACTCTTGGTGCTCGGAAACGTTTTTATTTCTTTAGTGTTTATATTATTAAGGTTGAATTCTTATGTAAGAGAATTTTGTCATTGATAGAAGTGATAATATTTTTTTCATCTTTCGTATACAAATTACATGTTGAATATGGAATATCCGGGATAATGTACGTTAATATTCGAATAGGTTTTATATCTAAATGAATAAGTGAAACACGTTTTCTTAGCTTTCGACCTGAACATAAACTTGCTTTTCATTATCACCTAATGAAAAGCAAGTTTACTATAACTTACATTCATTTCCAAACTGTCTGTACGAGTAAATGTGTTTTGTTGTTGAAAGTTACGAAGTTCTAAGTGAAGTTTCAAACTTTAGACAGTATAAAGCAGTAACATCGAGTAGGTACAGTGGTAATATGGGTGCACGTGCAAGTCAAGCTAGCATACAGTATTTGATTTTCATGATGGCGTACCTCAAGAAGTCTTCTTAGATATATCTTCTGGTCTGTTGTTATGTAGGCTTGACATTTCTGAATCCAATGCCATTTCTAATTCGATGATACTTCAAACAAACTTGTACAGAAAACGGTATAAAAAGCGATTTATTTTACGTTAGCGATACCCTGCACACCAGTACATTCACTTTAGCATACAGGTGGACACAGACGTGTTAAAAATGATAATTATTTATGGTCACCCAAAAGAAGACGCAACGCAGCGGCGATACATTACGCATAATGCGCTGGGAATATTAAAACGGAGGTTTCGAAATTTATTCCAGTAAGTAGCTTTATTTTTGTGCCAAAGGAGAAATATTCATGTAAAAGATTCTCTTAACTCTGTCAAATCCAACACGAACTAAGTTTGTTGCGACGCTTCTTCTCAGTCATTTGTAGGCAGCGTTCCGAAGCGTTGGTATAGCACAAAAATCGATTTCGTTCCCCTCCTTAAAGTCCTAAGTCCGAAATCGACTCAATAGGAGCACCCTTAGGCATGATAAAAGTATATTTGGATGCAAGTGCGACGGGGACGAGTTAAAATGACAATTGCGCACATGTATCAAACGAAATTTTTCAATACATTTGAGAAAAAAAGAACAAAGAAATAAACGAACAGGATGAAGCTCAAAAAACTTTACGCACTAGTTCGTAAAAAAGAACTTTAGGCACGCTCACTAGCTGTCAAAAACAAAAAACGCTCGTTCGGAAATGACAAACTTTTGGCATGTTAAACAGGTTAAACTACCTGAGAACCCATCAAGTCGATCGCCCTCTGTCCGGTGAAGCTGTAAAAGCCGCGTCCGGCTAGTCATCAGCATCATCATCGTCATCATCATAATCATCATCATCATTATTATTAACAGCCGATAGACGTCGTAGAAGTGTAGTTTTCAAATATTTTCTTTATTCTACAATGCACCCTCGCCTTACAAAGATTAGTTTTTTTTTTCTAATTGACCTACGCTACTAGCTGGAATATTATTAACTGGCAAGCGATTGTCTATACCCATCGGCTACACATGAAAATACCGTTACAAACCACAACTATTTCCTCTAACCCCCACACCGAGGTACCTATGTACCGTGCGTAAGGACACGATCGGGTCCAAGAATGCGGAATGTGGAACTTTCGCCGCGTGCGCCGGCCCGAGTGACGTCACCGTTTCAAAATCGGGGTTAAGTCAGGTAGGAGCCAATGATCTGACGCTATTCACGCTGTCCATTCGTCAAAACTTTGTTCGAAGGCTTTAGATAAATGGTCTGAAAAATATTTACGACTAATCTGGTTGACCGGGTGAACTTGTATCATCACCACAGTGCCCATATAAAGTTATTTTTTTATGGCTGTTACTTCCGATTATTCCCATTTTTTTAAAACGTTCCCTATAAAATGTAATAAATAAATATATCAAATTTGTTCAGCGAATAGACCTATTCCAAATTTCGTCCAAATCGTTGGAGCGGTTTTAGATCGCCTGTATAAATAAATATACAAGATTAGCGCGTTTAAAGTAAACGATATATCTATATGTCTATCTGTATGTTTAAATTTTGAATAAAGGCCTTCTGCTTAGTTTGTTGCGGCGCTTCTTCTCAAGCAATGGGTCTTGGAAGCGCTGGTAAATTAATTTCGGTTAAATTCATTTAAAAGTGACGTGTAAAAGTGCCCTGATGTGGCCTATTTGCTGAATAAATATTTAGATTTATTTTGTATTTTCGAGATAAGATGGGTAGGTAATACCTGGTACCGGACAAGTTTTCTAGAAATAAAATAAATAAGTTACCTGTTAAAAATATTTTCTAACATATCGGATCCTTTGAACTTATATAGGTTAAAGTATCGGACTCAAGGAAGACGGCGTGGTCGCCCGAAACAAACTTGGCGGCAGTCATTGCTGAATCCAAGTCGCTCGGGCTCTACTACTACTACTGCTGCTGCTACGGCCTATTTGCGTCCCACTGCTGGGCACAGGCCTCCTCTCATCACGACAGGGTTTGCGCTATAGTCCCCACGCGAGCCCAGTGCGGATCGAGGACTTCACACACATCCTTGAGTTACTTCGCAGATGCGTGCAGGTTTCCTCACTATGTTTTCCTTCATCGAAAAGCTCAGTGGTAAATTCAAATTGAATTCTAAAGGGTTCAACCGTAGGTTAGGTTAAGTTAGCATGCTGCGGTAGAATGCGACAACGCGATCCCGCAGCCCTCGCACAGTCAGCGCGAAGGGGAATTGTTGGGGATTGGGGGGTGGTATGCGTAAATGCATTTCCCCAGCGTAAAAAAAAGGTAAGGTTAGCATTCTAGAATAGTTCTGTATTCGGTCACACGTCGAATTTAATTATAGTAGTTTAATAATATCGTAGAAAAATAAACCAAATCTTATCGAATACGTGTTTTAATAGAAATGTAGGTTCAAAGGAACATTGGAAATTGGAAAATTTAAATCTGCCAGTGTATGGATGCTTTGAAGAAATACGCAACGCGGTAGAGCTAATTTACTGTAAAAATCACAGTGAAAAATAGCAGCATGTTCGGAACTGAAAGAAACTTATTAGAATTTTTCGAGTTGGTATGTTTAGATTTTGTTCGGCCATTCATTTAGCGAAATCAAGCATTTACTTACACCCGGTTAGATACCTACACAGGCAGAAAGGATTTCTTGAAATTAAGCATATTTCTTTCTATCAAAGCAAATTTATTGACTTCATGAAAACGGTTTTATAGACGTTAGAGAAAATTTACTTCGTATCAGTAAAAAAACTTCTTGTTTTTTTTTGTACCAACCAAGTCAATAATTTTCAAGTCAATAATAAAATTGTTAAACCCAGGAATACCAATTTTCTCCTAAATATTTTTTTCTTAGAATTTGCAATATTTTAAAAATTTAAGGATCTCAGGACGACAACACGGCGATTTTTCCATCAATAAAACATTTTCAAACCAAAAAACCATTTTTTTCTAAATTACTAAATATTTCAAGAAATTGCTCGGTCTTGTTCTCGTTTAAAGAAATCCTTTCTGCCAGTGACATAGGCACAAAGCGCCACGTTTTGGATACGGATGGTTAAAATTTGACAGTTGCTCCATAGACAATCTTTCATATGTTGAGGTATTCTATGGATATAATAACCGGACCATAGAAACAAGCGTCAGTACTTACTCCGAGATACTTCAGTGGAAGTTATTCCATTTGTCTGAGGAATTCCCATCGGGTCGATAAGTGTATGTAGATAATGTTATTGATGGAGCGAATCCCAGGGTATATGATATTACATTAATACTGAGCACGTCCAGTCGTTTTCTATTAATGATGAAGGAAACCATAAGGCGTCGTTTGAGCTTGTAGGTATCAAACATCTACTATCTACTTTACGACCATTCTCCTTTTTTTACAGTGCAAATAATTTATATATAGGTACTTGCCTTGGTGTTACTTTACACGGAAGGTAGGATTATTATTAATATATTATGTAAGTATATTGCGTTATGAGCTTAAGCATTTCCACTACCCGACCGATTTTAGTGGAGGACCACCTTTTTATATATTATGTACTCTGCATTGTTTGTTTTATTACTTGGTTGGTTTTGTCTTTCATATTTCCTTGTTATGTTATATCATTTTTCTCAAACATGCTCGGAAATGTTCGTGTTACTTTCAAAAAAAGAAGACGCGAGGCTGTCCATTGCCGGCCTTGGCCAGCAAAAACATTATTGTCGTGTGTGTTGCTTGCTATTTGAGACACCTCTGTAGAGAAACTGACAAATCCATGGAGGTAATAAGTACAACATCCATGGCCAAATCATCCACGATCATGGAAGTAGTAAATACTGATGTGGGGTAAGTGCGCCTAAATTTATTTCACCCCTATGCCTTGAAACAGCCAACTACTAGTTGAGTAATATTTATAGGTTTTCGATATATTTATGTTAGGCGCACTTACCCCATCCTGGCGCACTTGCCCCATCCTGGCGCACTTGCCCCGAAACTGACAAATCCATTGAGGTAATAAGTAATACTTCCATGGCCAAATCATCCACGATCATGGAAGTAGTAAATACTGATGTGGGGTAAGTGCGCCTAAATTTATTTTGCCCCTATGCCTTGTAAACAGCCAACTTCTAGTTGAGTAATATTTATAGGTTTCGATATATTTATGTTAGGCGCACTTACCCCATCCTGGCGCACTTGCCCCGACTGACCTTACGTATTTCCTCGCTGTTTGAGAAAAGCATTATATATACCTCGGCCGCAATTGCGATTGCCGGACTCGTACTAATAGAAGGCTTCGCTTCGCTCAGCCTTCTAACTGACTCGTCCGGCAATGCGCTACTTGGCGGCCTCTGCAATAATGTACTATTAAAACTATGTAGGTAAAGGTAAAGGTATTATTGGTCACACACTGTGAACACTTTTAAGAACACTGATAGATAAACATTGTAAATGGAAATTTTTAGTAAACATAACATGAATTAATAATCATAACTTACATTATGTTTGTGAATGTATTGAGCGGAATCTAATAATGTTCGAAGAAAGTGTACCTACATTATAAAGTATAATTTATGTTGGTTTGTCTTACGAGGCACTGGTTGTGGTGGGACCAATTTATTTTCTACATTAAATTATAATATTTTATTAATAATTTCTTATAAAAAATCAATAATATATATAAAACTCTTCGGTTACTGGCTGGTGATAACGTACAGCCGAAACTACCTGTCGCAGATAGCTGAAATCTGCATAGGTTCTTTGTGTGGGGAGTCCTATAGGGGAGCACTAAGAAAGGATTTCTCGAATTACTTACGGGAACGGGTAAAAACGGGATTTTACATTTTAATGTTTATGGGTTTTTCGGTGAAGGAAAACATCGTGAGGAAACCTGCACGCATCTGCGAAGTAATTCAAAGATGTGTGTGAAGTCCCAAGTCCCCAATCCGCACTGGGCCCGCGTGGGCCTATTGCCCAAACCCTCTTGTGATGAGACGAGGCCTGTGCCCAACAGTGGGACGCAAATAGGGATATATGTAGTAGTAGTAGTACCTAGTAGTAGTTTATGGCCTACAAAGTCGCTGCTGGCAAACAGCTTTTCTATATTATTTCAAATAGGTATCATGCACTTCTTATAGAAAATGATAACGTGTAATGTATAGGCCAAGGACCATTTTTCGTGTCACCAACTTACATTTACTTACATACGAAATTGTAACTCAATCGGTCCAGCGGTTTCGGAGCAACGATGGCCACCGTATTACCGCTCACTAGTTGGCGCCACTATCTATAAGGTGGTGGCTGCCAATGTCAACGTTTATCATGGCTGCGTTCCGAAACGCGCTCAGAGCGCTCACAGCACCTTGCATCCCTTTTCCTCTTGAAAGTGGAGTCCTAAGAGGAAAAAGGATGCAAGGTGCTGTGAGCGCTCTAAGCGCGATTCGGAACGCAGCCCATTTCATATAATAGTGTCATGTCACTGTGACATTTGACATTTCGTAAACGTCAGTGTAGCCAATTTAGCGTGTAATATGGCACATGATGTCAACTGGCAACATTGCACCTCGTAGGACTGCAGGCGCCTCTAGCGGCCCGAATTCACTCCTGGACAAACACACGACGCGCAGTGATCCTATAAGGGTTCCGTTTTTCCTATTGATCGCATTTTGAACATTCGGTTTTTTTATTGGCTTTTATATATATTATTTAATTTAACATAGGCCGTACATATTTCATCAAAATCGGTTCAGTAGTTTTTAGATATCTATGAATTCATACTTACGTTTGATGGCCTGACTTATCAAACTTGTCATACAAGTCATGGATAGCGTCAAAAGAAAAACGTTTAAAGGTTAAATATTGAATTTCGACAGTGTAGAAGATAATAAAAGCATGTGAAATAAAAATCAAGTACATAAATGATAAAAAAAACCAATCGCTATAAGATCAAGACATCAAAACGTTATGTAAACATAAACGATGTCATAATATAGTAGCAATTACATTAGTAATTACGACCGGTCGGATAGATTAGCAAACAAATTATAATTTTCGATTAGTATCGCAACAACGACCACCTTTCGCGGTATTATGAAATTTGATTGCCCGCATCCAGGCGTCGCTTCCTACTTTGTTTCATGAAATGAAACTCATGAATGGTCATTCATAAATATGAAAGACGTTCTCCAGTTATTTTCACCACCTGCAACAAAAAAGAGATATATAAGTTAGATGTGCTTTGTGTCGGAAAGAACTGAACTTGATATAACTTTTCTAAGTTAAAAAGGTAGGTTTGTTAATAAAGAGTTGATAAAGAGTGTCCAAAAATATACAGGGTAAATTATTTTTAGTCATATTAAAGTGTCATATTAAATTCTTGTTTGGAATTCTCGTCGTTTACGATGTCAACATGTCTCAACTTATATTTTTACTATTTCTAGGCCGCGATTTTGCCCGCCGAGCCCGTGAGAACTATGCGTTTTTCCGGGATGAAAAGTAGCCCCGGGACCCCAATCAAATTTAATCTAAATCGATCCAGCGATTCCAGCGGTTCAGCGTGAAGAGGCAACAGACAGAGTTAGTATATTTAGCATTTATAATATTAGCATCGATTGTAAAGTCTGCGTATGTAGAGGAAATACACTCAAAAAATCAAACAATATCACTTGCGAAACAAGTAACAATCGATTGTTGGTTTTGTGGGAAGCTGTTTCAGGAAACGCGGTTCTTGCATTGTTTCGGAGCTGCGGTTGCATCAATTAACTTCCGTATCATGTTTAAATCTATCTAGACTGCTAGATTTTATGATGACCTATTTTTTTAGGTTACTTTCAATTTTTATTACATTTATATTTACTACGGTTATTTATGACTTAATTATTGATGGATCTACGTAATTTTTTTTTGCTTCTATTATAGGCCACGCCGTGTAATAAGTCAATACCTATGATAATCAAATAAAAAATGTATTATTATATGGAGCGAGCGAGCGTATTTAATTATTAAAATACACTGAACGCATCATTTACCTACCAGAATACTGGATATGCACACCAAAAACCGCAAGTATGATAAATAGTACAAATTTTTGCATAATTATTTTTTTGCCAAAATACATCACTGCTCTCCGAGGAAACTCTTAATTACGCGTTTTTAGGAACACAGGGAAAATGAGTCAGCACATTAAGGAACCTTTTTTTCCAAGACCTTTTGGTTTCATGCGTATAAATACTGCTAAAACACATTACTCTCACCATCAGACAATTTGTTACGCGTTTTGTAATTTGTGTGTTCTCCGCTTTGTTAAGTGAAACGATTAAAAAAAAAATTTGGATGTGATGGCTGTCCAAATTGGATAAATACTATTTAACAGCTTCATTACAATCATAATTAATACAAAGTCCAATTGGATTTGTAATACCAATATTGATCTTCCAGTTGCACAGCCTCGTTAAATAAGCATGTAGTTAAATAAGCAGAACGTTTTCCTAATTTTTACATTGTTGCATAACGATTAGGTACCTATAATTTCATTGTGACGTAAAGTGTCGTTTCGGGTTCATAAACACAAATTTTACGTAACATAACTTACAAAAAAGGATTCGAAAGGTAAATGAGAAAAAAATGGATGAGAATATGCAATTATCCCTTTTCATTGCTTGCGACGTGCTGGATGGTATCTTGGGTCAGGCCCTGCTCACAGAGATCCCATGAATAAGTAAACTCTGTCCCTTTCAGGAAACAATAGCCAAAAGGAAATAGCTATATTTTCCAAAGTCTTTGTTTAACAGAACAGCCCGGCAAAATGCGGCGTCGTAAAAAATAAATTCTAAAGCAAATCTCATTAGCACGCTCATGGGTGCTATATCATCTTTCATTAACTTTTTCGTAATTCTTACTAAGGTGACATTATATCGGGCCATTTACGAAACTTAGATTTATGATATAACTTTTCTACGGTTTTTTAAGCTGTTGAGAATAAAGTACCACTTTTCTATCCAAGGGCGCAATGAGTCTCTTGAGGCGATCGGGTAAAGAAATAACTGAATTATCTTTTCGATGTTTGCGCTAATATCGAGATGTCAATAGTCTTTGTATACTTATGTACCTATATTAGTAAATGAAACAAAATCCATCCACACTTTTATTAAAATGCGAACTGTCTGTTATCTCTTTACGCTTACAAGGAAATCCCTGGACCGATTTAGATGTGGTATGGAGATAAATGGTAATTCGGTTCTTGGAAAGGACATAGGCCACTTTACCTCTATATCCTGGAAAAATGCAATGTTCCCGCGGGGATTAATTCGCGAGGAAAGGCTAGTGAAGACTATTAAATAAAAATAAACTGTAAAAAGTAATAAATGTCGGTTCGATGAATCTGTAAATCAGTTTTTATAGTAAATTAAATAAAACTGAAGACCGTAGTTTAAACTTAATTGCCTCAGTTGAGTGTGCTTCTGACATGAATTTCGATGCTTGTTTAAAATAATTGGGGAGCCGGATGGTCTTCGATTGCACTCCACGCTTGTTCTTCACAATCAATTAATGAAATAAAATCCTTTGACGTAACTTTTTATATGAGAATTTGCATCCTTTTATTGCTACAGTTGATATATTTTTCTACAATCAAAAATGATACGACGACTTGTTAATATTTTAATTGATGTCATTATGAATACTACAACACTCTTTTATTGCACACCTAAACAAAACACAGAAAATAAACACAAACTTAATAATGAGTATAAAATATACACAAATATATAAACAGTATGATATATTCTTGATAATAAATATAAACAAGTATGCATAATAAAAAGTATTTGTTCGTGTACCTATATCCCGATCCCGCTCTAACACTATTTCTTCTTATCAATTGGATTAAAAGAACTAAAGAAAACTTCACACTTATCGCAGTGGCTGCTCAATAGCACTCGAAAAGTAGCTAGGAACATTAATATTAATACCGTAGACCCCAGGCTTAGAACAAGCTCGGTCTCGCAGACAAATGGAATTCCCGAGCGCGACAACTCTGCTGGAGCGAGTCCACTGCTGGTCCATTTACGAGTTGCAGTTTCTTTTGTCGCGTCCAGTCATCGATGGTTAGGTGCCGCGAGTCAATCTGTTGCAAGCTTTACCGTTTTTCGGTAAAGTTGTGGAACGGTGCGGAAGCCACGTATCTCCGAGTGAGTCGTAAACTCGTTAGGGTAAAATGAAACCTTGCGCTGTTTGCGGCTCCTTAGGGAGTTATGTATACGTGCGGGCCCCTCTGAAAGGATTTTAATATTAAAAAAGGTTTCCAGTCAAAACATTCAAGTTGTTGAACCCTTCCCCGAAGATGAATATTTACTGAAGGCCCGCCGGAATAGATTTTTGATCGTGCGCTTAACGAGTCAGAATATGTTTGTGCAAGGACTGTCGTGAACCTTGAGGAAATATTTTTCATGATATTGGGGACCATAATCATCTTGTTGAGTTGACGTTTATTCCTTTGCCTTTGTAAGTATATTGTATTGTATTGTATATTTTTGGTCAGTATTATATGTTAGCGATCCACTCGTACTCGATGTATACTGTGGCTACAAGGGTGTGTGTGTAAAAGCTTTTTACTTAACATTATATATTTTTGAAATCCGTTCATTAAACCCTTTATTTTGATATCCCACTCGAAATGCATCCAAAAGTCAGCCATTTTGTTTTTTTGTAATTTATATACCCAGTGTCACTCTCACAATTAAGACGGATCTAACGACACCTCGCAGGCTACAGAGCGTGCCAAAGAAATATACATAGGTACATACATACATACACTTGAAAAACATAACCCTCCTTCTAGCGCAGTCGGTTAAATACTAAAGCTCTTCTTTTTGTCTTTCGTCATTCTTCATCCATATCCAATTTACATATTGCCAAATTCACATTCCGAAAATATCAGAAATAACAAATTTTCCGTGCTGGTCGATCATCTTTATGGTCACGTAAAAACATTGTTTACTTCTGTCGTATTACGGACAGTTTAGTACAGATTTAAGTCATAATCATAAAGATGTTTGTTCATAGTTCCCATCCATACGACGGGACGGCAGCGCCTGAAGCTATTTTTCGGTTTTCCTTATCATATAAGTGAATACATCTACTTGGACCAGATAGAACACAGTATCCTTCGAAAACAGGCAGTTCAAGGAAATCGATCGCCGGATCGAAAACGCCTGGAAGAGCTTCTGGTCCATGAAAACGCTAATGAAGGGCCAACTTCCTCTGTGTCTAAAGCATAAACTCGTCGACACTTGTATTCTGCCCATTCTAACAGCTCGGCAGTGGGACGCAATAGGCTGTTATGGTGGTGGTGTTGGTTGATGTCCATATAACTAACGGTATCCATTTTCCCTCATTAGCGCCTAAATCTCGCTTAGCACTAAAGTAACCCAACGTTGTTATTGCTACACTTAATTTCAGGCGCTTCATTAAGTAATGAACTTTCTTTTACCCACGTTTTACCCCGAATACACTATACATAGAGTAAAAAAAACCTCTACGTGCGTACGTGCCTATCTTGACCTCTCTCTACAAAGATGTCGCAAAATTGCTATTGGTAAAAACTTGTTCCTGGCATTAGCCAAACAATTATTGTACTGTACGTATAACATAGCTCTACAGCTATACTTTTACCTTTACTTTTTTAACATATTTAAAAAAGTAAATTTGAAACAAATTTTTTCAAAATAAATAACATACGTCGTATTTAAATATGTTACGGAACGTGTTGACCACTACCTTCAGAATTGTATAAAATTCTAAATACGAATTGCTTTAAGTAAGTACATAAATGTTTTAAGATTTTTAGTTTTAATTTGATGAGATTCCCGTTGTGTTCTTTTTGATTACATTCGATATTGTTTTGTATTTACAAAGTGATTTTACTTGCTGTTAATTAGAGTTAAGTATTCTTTTGTATTTTTTTATTTTAGGCTGCAGCTGAAAATCAGCGTTGTGGTTCCTAGCCACAGCATCATGCTGAGCTGTCCAGCCCTTTCGGCTGATCGTTATTTTTGCCGTTTTTTTTATAAAGTGTATTTCTTTTATTTTTACGCCGAATAAACCATTCTTATTCTTATTCTTTAAGCATGCACGGTTGCGACACACCAAAAATTCAATCGATACATTTTTAGGGTTCCGAAGTCCACAAGGAACCCTTATAGTTTCGCCATGTCCGTCCGTCTGTCCGCACTATTGCTCGGAGATGCTTAGGTCTAGAGAGCTGTAATTTGGCATGAATATGCATATTAGTTATGCTGACAAAGTGGTACAATAAAATTTTGAAATATATTTTTTTATAGGGTACCTCCCCTACTCGTAAAGTGGGGATGTAATTTTTTTTTCTTGCATACCCCATGGTGCGGCATATCGTTGAATAGGTCTCGAAAAAATATTGTGGGTTTGTTAAAACCATTTTTTGATTAAGTGATGCGTTTGTGAAATATTAAGCTTTAAAGTGCTATTTTTTGTTAGAGTCTCGTGTCCCCCCCCCTGCCAGCTAAATGGTGGTATTTGGATGGCTGAAAAAAATCACGGTTGTGGCATATATAACGTTGTTGAAAGGAAAACTATCAGAGCTAAGTAGGCTGTACAAACTTACGAGTAATAGTCGACCAACTTATAATGATGATTTTTCTCGAGCAGCAGGGGAGTCGGGCGGGCACGTCACACCACAGGCTAGCTAGATGCTAATAAGTCTTAGAAAGGTACTGTGGGCATCGTCAACTTCGGAACCCTATAATTTGCGCGTGGCCCGACACGCACTTGGCCGGTTTTTTATTTATTTACTCGGCCATATTCGAGTAGGTACCTTATAGACCGGAGTTGCTGACACAGAATTCCGAACCATTTGTACCAGGCTGGCGAGTCTACAGGGGTATAATTACGTAATGTGTAATGACGAAAAGGAAAATCATGGTAATAGCGCCAGTACCGGGGGCCCAATCGCGTGAGCGTTAATCGAACGTGTCGCATAAATTACGAAAGTCGAACGATTTGTACCACAAAAAATCTTGTATTTTCCGATAGTCGATGAAAAACGAAGTAGGCGATCGTGTAATGCCATACTTCTCCGGCGCGGCATACATCCCGCCATACCGACGAAAACATGTTAATTAAAAACCAAAAATTTAACCATTTGTACCAGGCTAATTTTTACACGGATAATCATCGTCGAGTAGCCATTCACGAAAATCACTATGCCATACTTTTCCCACGGGGCCAAATAGCCGCCATGCCGCTCCAAAGATGTATTTTATTTTATTTTGCAGATCGATTTGTACCAGTATGGCATTTTAAAATTTGGAAAGTATATTATACAATGTGACCGTTATGATAGTCGCCATACTTCTAGTAGGGGGAAAAAGTGGTGCCATACTCGAAAAATTTATTTCTGCTCGAAATCAAAACTATACGATAGTGTATACGATACACGATATACGATAGTGTATAGTTTTGATTTCGAGCAGAACTCGAAACGTTACATAGGGAAAGGGTGATTCCCAATCCCTGCGCTCACGCGTCACGGGCGCGCTCAAATTTTACTTTAAGAGCGCAGGGATTGGAAATCTCGAAGAGCCCCAGGATGTAGCGAAACAGATTCGTATCTAAACTGGAGAGACATCCACAATAGATGAAGTGTCATCTTGCGCAAGATTATTAACTTTTGGAAGATGATTAAGCAGCGAACGTCGTAAACGTCAAACCACTTGTACTCTTTAGTAATTCAATTATGCCGAAAATTATCAGAATCTCACGTAATCCCGACGCTGCCATATTAATTATCATCCTCCCTTTAATGAATATTCAAATGGGAAACCTTAAGAGTGTCTTTTGGGGATTAAAACCAGGTATTTTCATATCTTCCTGGAAAGTGCAGTACGTATATATTTAATACATGCGGGTACCCAGCGAGAAAAAACCATGTTCATTGAATACATTTTGAAATTACTGAATGTGTTTTCGTTGTGTTGTGAATTCATTATTTTCAATCGGCGTGAAGTGTCTTATTTTCTCTATCTAAAAATATGTATTTGATTTAAGTACATAGACGACGACTTTAAAAATAGTAGATGGTTTACCAAGGGACTAAAACAAGCCATTATGACACGATATGTTTAGCCACCCGAGCAGAGCGAGGGTGGCTATAGTTCGAGTGTCATTATGGTTGTTTAGTCACGCGTTAAACACTCTGCTTTTCACTTCGAATGCGAGGAAAAAAAAACGAAGTTTCATACAAAGTAGATAACCAGCTACTTCCCGATTACCTGGAATCATGAAATTTGGCCAGAAGCAAGGTCTTACAGCACACGTACAGGAATAAATCTGATAACCGTAAATATTATATATTTTGGTGCAAAAAAAAAACCAATTTACTAATACATACTTATCATTTGCGGTTGGCGCAGTAGCCGTGTCTACTTCAGCAACCGCAAATAATAAGTTTGTATTGTTAAATTTGCATCATCAAGTTTGTAGGTACGGAACCTTTGGTGCGCGAGTCCAACTCGCACTTGGCCTGTTTTTTATCACGTGACGTTTTGAATGATATTTAATCAACAGATTCAAACTTGAAAACTATTAATACATTTTAAAACTAATTGGACATGCATTATTAAATGAATTCACTTTAAATAAAACAAGATTCATAGGTACACTAGCCTGTGATGTAAACAAAAAAGATATAAATTGTAAAAATTGTACTTGCATAACAGTCTTACGGCTTAACCGTTCATCTCGCGGTTCTCGAAAATATGCACTTAGCAACTCATTACTCTAATAAACCCTTTAATTATATAGCTTATAGTAAACTAAGGATCAGTTATAAGACATATACATATTTAGCAAATTTATATTTTTGAAATATATATATATATATATATACATAAATTAATAAATATAAAATAAAATATATATTACATAAAATTAACCTACCTATTACGAGAAGTAGTACAATATAACTAGTAATTAAGGAAGAGCGGGGCAGCCTAACACAGGTATTTTTATACTTAAAAGGATGCTCCTTTCAATATCGTTGTGTAACCCTACTTATAACAATAAAGACTTTTTCATTTTCATTTTTCAGGTATTCGTAATCATTAAATCGTGTTTCACGAAATTAATTCGTTTTTTCACGCCCTAGAAATTGTCTAGGTTCACTGGAAATAGGGATAATCCTCCTTTCACAAACTCTGTGGTTGGCTGTTTAGGCGGGTTTCCAATGTAAATTAAAAAAAAACTTTAGTCCCTAGAGACTAAAAAAGACCTTTAGTCCCGATGTGCAGAGACTAAAGGAACATTTTAAGAGCATGAGAAGTGATTTTTTTTTAAATTATCAATAAAAGGTGTCAAAGCTAAAAAAACATTTGGTCATCATTTGTCACTTTATTCGTAGGGTTTTTTTTTAGAAATAACTAAATAAAAAAAGGCCTGATTATAATACGAAACGAACCCCTGAACCGATTCGTCATTTACGGGGCGATAGGTATATCTCCCCAAATAGGAATAGGTATATCTCTCTAAGTCCCCAATCCGCACTGGGCCCGCGTGGGGACTATAGCCCAAACCCTCTCATAATGAGGGGAGCCCTGTGCCCAGCAGTGGGATGCAAATAGGCTGTAGTAGTAGGTATATCTATTGATCTAGCTAAGTTTCATAGCTGAGAAAACTCGGTTTTAGCTATTTTCACCCGAGCAAAGGGTCGCCCAGGTGCTAATAAAATAACACTCTTGTCTCACTAACGAGGATGGCTAGAATTCAGCGAGATTTGTTAATTGACAGAGTTAGGTATATGTATTAAATATTATAAAAAATATCTATGACACAAAAAAACTAAACGAAAATCGGTTCATCCGTTTGGCAGCTACGATACCACAGACATATACACATATACACAGACACGTTTAACTTATAACACCCCTCTCTTTTTGCGTCGGGGGTTAAAAATCGAAAGTAACTCTGTATGTCTGTATATACCTAAATATACTATAATAAAAGAGCAGACCCCGGCGTGTCTGTACATAGAAAGAAAAGTTCAAAAAAAGGAACGGGGGGTCTAAAGATGTATGGTAGACCACAAAACAGCGATTTTTAGAAATCTTTTCTGTCCGTCTGTTTGTTAGAGTTAATGACCGAAACTACTGAGCCGATTTGAATGCAGTTTTCAAGGGTAGATAGAGCATCATTTGGAGCAACATATAAGCTATGTTTGCTTAAAATCGGATGTCGGAAAGAAAAGTTACCGGCAATTTTATATTCGCGTACGAAGTCGCGGGCAGAAGCTAGTACCTAAATAAATCCTTTAGGCCCATTTTGCGCGAAGTCAAGCAAGGTTTTACTTAACTCGAGTTAAGAGGATAACACGAGGTTTGTTGCAAGTGGGCTTTACTAATAAAACTGTTCGCCGCGCCGCTGCCGGGTTTAAATATAAAAACCGGCCAAGTGCGTGTCGGACCACGCGCAAAGTATAGGGTTCCGAAGTTGAGGATGCCCACAGTACCTTTCTAAGACTTATTAGCATCTAGCTAGCCTGTGGTATGACGTGCCCGCCCGACGCCCCTGCCGCTCGAGAAAAATCATTGGTAAGTATTTTAATCATTTCATAAGTTGGTCGACTATGATATGACTGGTAAGTTTGTACAGCCTGCTTAGCTGTGATAGTTTTCCTTTCAACTACGTTATATATGCCACAACCGTGATTTTTTTCAGCCATCCAAATACCACCATTTAGCTGGCAGGGGGGGGGGGGGGGACACGTGACTCTAACAAAAAATCGCACTTTAAAGCTTAATATTTCACAAACGCATCACTTAATCAAAAAATGGTTTTAACAAACCTACAATATTTTTTTAAGACCTATTCAACGATATGCCGCACCATGGGGTACGCAAGAAAAAAAAATTACATCCCCACTTTACGAGTAGGGGAGGTACCCTATAAAAAAAAATAAAAAAATTATCGTATCACTTTGACAGCGTAACTAATATGTATATTCATGCCAAATAACAGCTTTCTAGGACTAAGCATCTCCGAGCAATAGTGCGGACAGACGGACGGACGGACGGACGGACGGACGGACGGACATGGCGAAACTATAAGGGTTCCTTGTGGACTTCGGAACCCTAAAAATGGTTTTCGCAATACCTACGTAATAGCTCAGTATACAATGATATATCCATGTATCTGTGAAAAGAATATGGTGTTTATTTTCAGCAGCTGCATCAACGGGGGTGTAGCTCAGATGGTAGAGCGCTCGCTTAGCATGCGAGAGGTACGGGGATCGATACCCCGCACCTCCAAGTCGTAATTTTTTATTTTATTTAAATCTTAACCCTAAAATATAGGGCTGAAAAAATTTCATTTGGATGTTTGTTACTTAATCACGATAAAACAGCTCGACCAAATTACATGACATTTGGCAAACAGATAGTTTGTAACCTGGATTAACACAAAGGCTACCTATTATCCCAGAAAATGATTAGAGGGAGCCCAGAAAGAGACTTCGGATAGAAATCACGAGAATTCCAGAATTCCTCAAAAATCCTCTAAAACCCATGTAAAAGATTAAAAAGTTTCCTGGAAAAAGTTAGGTTTTTATGTTTATTTTTAGTGTAAATCTGTAAAAATAGGATATGACTCAAAATATTTCTCTAACTATAAAATTTTGATTTGAATAGATAAGACACACGAGATACCGTTCGTTATCTAACCGGTAGCTGAGCATCTTTGCCGGACAGTTAGTCCAGGCGTATTGCAGCTTAGATGGATCTAGATCGACAGTGAGCGGAATCCCAGTTAAGACATAGATGGTAGACCATATTGACAGAGATTT